>JAIPMN010014661.1:6814-42324 GCA_020650975.1 Apostichopus californicus
AGCGCGTTTACACGCTCCGCGCCAACTTAAGGTGGCGCTCCGCTTAGATAGTAATGATCACAACTCGGCGCCCCCCCCCCCCTAAACGAAAATCCTGTATCCGCCCCTGTCTATGGTGCCACGGCACACTATGTATTTTACAGACGGGACAGAGAATACCCAGTATCATCTTGCTTGGCCATAAAGAATGCTAGATATGCTGGTTGCAACGTTGCAACAACGTAGGCTAGGTGAAGACTTCGCTAGGAGCCTGCGTGTGTTGTTGGTTGAACATTCAAGTAAGCGATTGTTCAGTTTCGATCGAGTTGATAACTGAACCCGAAAAAAAATATTTGGGAAAGGTTTATATACATTGAGGAACAAAAACATTTCATTGAAAAGGGTTCTAGTAATGTCAACTACGAACTCTACTCGCTATATATATATATATATATATATATATATATATTTATATATACAGGGATGTACCCATGCACTGTTCCTAACAACATATTCAATATAAATTGGGCTTAGCCTATGCCAAAATGATACAAACTAATAATGCATCAGTTACGCATGCGAGAAACATTACTTACGGCTCTCATTCGGTCCCTTGTAAAATCTCTTTGAAAGAAACTTATTACTTTTACCAGGTACGTAATATATTTCAATAAAGAAAAATAAAAAAATTGCAAATCTGCCTAACCATCGGTTGCAAGAAATAAAAAATAAATAAAACACACTTTGCGTAGGATTCGGGTAATAAATTAAGACCGGGAAGTATCGCGTAGGGCGGGATAACCTGTGCAAACACTAGAAGCAATGCTTTCTTACAGAATTCACAGGGTTGATACCAAAACCTTTTAGTTATAATTAATATTTGCAAAGAAAACCCATAATAAATGATATTTTGGTGGTATTATGTTGCCTATGAAAATGTGTTATAATGCAACATCGATTCATAGCAGATAATTAAATTGTACCTGGTTCAAGTAGGGGCCAATACTCCTTAATTATAACTTACAGGGTCGAAAACTGTTCACTTAACCTATACTAAGGCAGGCGGCAGGCCTAGCTTAACTTATGCCTACCCTACCGAGAAATAAGCCTATTAAAACAACCAGCACCTCAGTACTCAGTAGGCTAGTAGTAATAAATTATTGTACTTTAGCACAACATATTCAGTAAGTACCCTATCCTAGGCTAGGGCGTTAGGTTAGTACTATTAGGTATTGTATTTGTAGTGTTACTAGTCTAGTGGCCACAGAACAGTAAGTAAACTTAGCCTATTATAACAAGCCCCTGTCCAACGTAATGAATTTGAAGATATTTTTTAGGATTTTTAAAAATTCAGTTGATACTAACCTTGCTTTTGAAGACATCTTGAACAGCTCCAGTTCAAACTTACGAAAGTCCAGAAAGTTGTAAATTCCGCGTTTTTCTCGTGTCACAACAACAGCAATTTGGTCGGTCGTGACTGGAAGGCTTTCCCGCTTTATCATGTGGCATGAAGTGACGTGTCAAAGTTCGATTTGTAAACAAGGATGGACTAAAGAAGTTTAGTCCATTTGGAACCTTCGGGCATTATGATATCTGTGACTAGATATTTATAGTAGATTAGATTGTGCGGACTAGCATTTATTAGTCGGTTGACAAACATGTTTTGTCCAGTGACCTATGAAATGGAGGACCAACTAAAATTGGTCAATATCACGAGTTTCTGTTTACAGTGCTTGCATTGTTTTCTGTCTGCAGTGGGGTCTCCAGGGCAGTCAAACAGACAACTTTTGGGAGCCTTGTCTGTATTGTGCAGAAATGCAAGACATGTGGCTGGAAGAGAACATGGAACAGTCAGCCATATGTTAAAGGAATTCCAGCGGGCAATCTGTTTTTGTCAGCGTCAATTCTTTTTTCAGGGGCAAGTGCTAGAAAGGTACTGAGAGTCCTGAAGTTCTTGAGATGTCAGGCTATATCAGAGAGGACCTTCTTCAGGCAGCAGAAAACATTTCTCCAGCCAGCCATCCTCGGAATGTGGGAATCTGCACAGTGCCGTCTGGTCAGAGAACTGATGGATGAAGACCGTCCACTCATATTGGGTGGTGATGCAAGGGCAGATAGCGCAGGACATACTGCAAAGTTCGGCAGCTATAGTTAAATGGAATTGAAGAAGCAAAAAGTTATACAAGTCATTCTTGTACAATAAGTATTTTTTCACCTTGGTCATTATATTTTCTTTATACTCAACATTTCTCAAAAGGATATTTCAGTCAAAGCCACCTAGTCCAGCTGGAACACAGTGGTTTGTGAAGTTAGTGGTATAATTGGTTGCCAAAACGATTAGTGATTCAAATGGTTATAACACCTAAAGGGCATGTGCCTCCCTCCAGCTATTCAGTAACCCTGTCCTGCTACACTTGGGAATTGAACATCTCCACAAAATTGTTTGTCTTCTAGAGTAACAGAATTAAAGATTTCTGTAAAGTGGATTTCCTTCTATCATACATGGGTATTGGGCATGGGATTATAATTCAAACTATGACTACATATGTACAGAGTATATACAGGTACTTCTTCCTTTTCATTAGCAGAAAAATGAAGTTACCACCAGCAATGCTATGGAGTTAAGATTGAAGAGGGCTATGGGGTGGATGATCAACACCGGAATGATGTCAGGGCTCTCTATTCAGTGCATCATCACAGATCGACACCTTCAGGTTTCTAAGTGGATCAGAGAAAACTTAACATGCCTTGGAATCAAACATTACTATGATGTCTGGCACATTGCGAAATATACGTTTAAATTTTTGATTTAGGGTATGAACATGTATATGGTGCCAGGTTTGTGAAATGGTATAAGCGCAATTTCAACAGTGAAAGCACAAATTTAGTAATTAATCTCAAAGTTAACAGTCCAGTCAGGCAAATTAAGTTCATGTGATGTATGGAACTAAGAATAATGCCAGTACCTTGAAAAACCCAGTGCTGCTACATGCCTTTTATGGTGCTTTTATATTACACACACATTGTAAACTGGTATAAATTTTATCATGCAGCTCTTTCCTGTTGCTTACCATTTAATTGGGCACTGAAACAAGGCACTGGGCATATATTTTGCTTCAAATGAAGGACTAATGCATTTGGGTGAAGGTAAAACCTGTACCTTAATAATGTCTCTTTTTCGTCTATATTTGTCCATTTAGTATTGAAAGTATATTTTGTTTTTTCCCTGTATTATCAGCCATTACAAAAATGTTGAAAGCACTTGGGAAACCAAAGGGCTGTGAGGTTGTGATGGGCTGGAAGCAGACCATAATAAACCATATCTACTGGTCTGCTTCGAGTTCTCCAACAGGTGATCCTCAGCTGATGCTCGAGAAGTTTCTCTCGATAGAGAACCACATCCAAAATAAACATTGAGACCTTCCAGCTAAATTGTTTGTGGAATGTGCCCATGAACCAATTTCAGCAGAAGCAGAACGTACAAAGGCTTGGCTAGAACCTGGTGAGTTTGTAATTTTTTAGGCATGGGTGAAGGGGATTTTTTGGAGCAGGTAAACCAGTTGCTTGTTTTCATGAAATTAGTTGCTGGTCAAAACAAATACCAGTTGAAACAGAGACTATTATTAGAGATAGGCGAGGGGGGGGGGTGAGGTTGGTGAGAACTGGTCAAACAGTCTCGGATTAAACAATCCATAGCAGAGGTATGGAAAGGGATGAAGTTGTTGACCACTACACTCGTCTTTCTTCACTTTGAAGGTGTTTTGAGGGAGGAGGGGGAGGGTTGCCACCCAAGGCTAAATAAGGGAGACAGCAGCTCATTTTCATTGGTATGACAAAGGTATTGTAATGCATAAGGTGATTGTCAAAGAATCCAGAATATTATAGTTTACTATTGACACTCATGTCTGTGGTTTTTCAACACAGGTTCAGAGCCTTGTGAAATGGTAAGTGCCATTCTCAATAAGACACACCTGAAGAATGCCGTTAAAAAGATGTCACCAAAGGAACAAACTTCCAGTATTGAGGCTTTCCACTCTCTAATTCTGCAGTTTGCACCAGAGCAGCTCATCTTTTCGTATGAAGGAATGACATGCAGGTAACTTGAAACGTCTTTCTAGGTAATGATTCAAAGTAATGATCAGGACCATGGAGGTATAATATGAAAAGAGTAAGGATGTTACACCCAATGGTCAGGAAAGGTGGCACGGTCACTGTTTTAGATGTGTGGATGTAGAAACAGAGTTGACACTGCTGGTCTTACACTGGTGTAGTGCTGTTTGACATTTACCTGATCAGTTTTGTACACATTCTCTTCAAGGATATTACCAAGTAGCCAGCTCAGTTGTGTTCCTTTGGTGTAAAACTGGTGTAGGGTGCAAGCTTTCCGTTCTTGACAACATAATATTACACGTGAATTCCGTTTTCATGAAGTGGGAACATAGCAGTTATATTTTTATTTTTACTTTTGCTTTCCATAGTAACAGTGTTGTGTGTTCTTTAGCAGAACCCTCCTTGCAGCCCTGCACTTCAACGAGAATGCTAGGAGAGAACAGGCAAAAACCAAAAAACAGGCAAAATCAGGCAAAATCCTGCTTTCAAACTTGATTTTCCAAGGGCAAAATGTGGTGGTTACACCCTCAGGCGGCGACCTATGGGAGCCACTTTTGCTGAGTTGATAACAAAAATTGAATTTCATGTGTTTGTAATTTTCAGCTTGAAGAGGGCAGTTGTATATACATATTGTAACAGGTTTATAACACCTTTCAGTAGATAGGGATACATGACAAGTGGTCATTATTTCATTTTTCATGCATCTAGTGACAATTGAACTAACCCTTGGCTTACAATTAAAAGATTGTATCCAGTTCTTACAAACATGATGATCCTGCAACTTTATTTGTTATATTTGGTACAGATGACAAAGAGTGGACATACTGTAATAAGTTGTCTCTTATTTTTGTTTTATTTATTCTTAGGCTATGTAGATGACTTGATGGCAGAAATGAACAAGTTGGCTGAAGGTGGGGACAAGACTCAGCCCGAGGCAGAGAGTCGGATTTCCTCGCCGCCTCCTGCTATGTCTAGTTCATGTGAAGGGCCCACTTTGGAAGACGCTATCAAGAAACACTACACACGGTTCAAGACCCAGTAGCTACATGACCTTGGAGTACCTGCACTACGAATGCAGCTCCACACAATAACATTTTCTGCACTTAATCCTTCGGTCAATCTACTGCCATTCATGTAATGTTTATAAGGTTAACCCTTCATTTTTTTTAGCTGATCTCTCTGGATGTCCCGCAGACCTGAAAAACTTTTAATTCCCAAATGTAATTTAAAATTCAGAAGTTGTTTGAGTTTGCTCATGGTTAGAGGAAATGTTTGAACCATGTTTTTACTTCTTTCTTTGTGCAGCAATTACGATGCACTACTTACTGTGCCGTTTTGGCTGGTACATTTAAGTTAACACCCTCTCAAATTGCCCTATTAGGTAGTAATATGCTATGAGGTTATCTTGAGATGGGCTGAGTTATGTACATCTTCTTGTGTACATTTTCATTGCCCCAATTTATTTTTTGAAAATGCTAGGTCCATTTGTTATGGCAAAAATATTTGTTGTGTACAGGTTTATTTCTTCATAATAGCCAAAGTGATTGCTTGCACAACTAATATTGTATCCAGGGGCTCACCTATGAGCCTCTTGTGGAGTCAAACATGCTCATCTCAGAGGAGGCGAAGTTGGTAAATTTGATATCACATATCTAAAGTATCAACGAAAGCATCTAAGAGTAAATTAAGTCGATTTTACCCAATCAATGTTGTAGTTGAAGAACCCTCTGTAATTTTTTGGAGACAGACATTCACCTATATCGTCAGCATCCATATTTTTCTCTTGTGATGAAGTATTCAAATAATCTTTAAGGAATCACAATGCCATTTTGAAATCTGGTTTCTAAAGCCTTGCTACAATATGTCATTTAATACATTTCAGCAAAACTCATTGTTTGGAGGGGTTACTTTGTTTCAATTATAAGGGATGGGTGTACAATAGTGGAAGTAAAACTCGTTATATTTTCCCAGTCTCAGTTGACTCAGCTTACTCCAGGAAAACCATTTTTTTCTTGTTTGGGGGAGGGGGCGGGTGTCATAAGGGTAGGTCAATAAAGTAGTTAAAAAGATTTTATTCCAAAGGGTATTTAAATCTCCCAGAGATTTAATTTAGACAGTTACAGAACCAAAATTCACACAACGCAGATCAGATCTTAAATCAATGAAGCATTTTTATTACAAACTGGTTCTACACATTCCGTCATTCCATCATTCTGAACAATCTGGTGACTGAAGAAACTTAACAATCATAAGTAACGGAAGTAAGTTAAAACGCAAACAATCCGAGATTTATTGATAGGGTGTATTACTGGGATTAAGGAGAATAATCGAAAAACAACTCATTCACTGCTGGAGAAACAAAGTCTAAACATTAAAAGAGTTCTGCTGCTTTCATTGGTCTTTATTATGACTTTCTGTTCAATATTATTGGAGATATGGATATTTTGGCTTCCAGACAAAAGGAACAAAGCAAACATGTCTGGGAGGTAAATGCTCCTAAAAAGGTCAATCCTAGTTCACTTATGCACATACTACATGACATTATGGTCATGCCATACATGTGTCGAAATGCTTCAAAACATGCCTTTTCTTTTAATTGTTGATGGTGGTTCTTGAAAATGACCATTTCGTTCTTAATTAAAAGCCTTGAATTTCCATATATCAACACTGAGGGAACACTGAATATTTCTTAATCCAACACGATCGTAGAATAGAAAAAGTGTTTCTGGAGAGATTTCAGAGCCAAGGCTTCCTATACAATTGACTTTTCTCATGGCAACTTGAATCCAGTGGTATGACCATTGGCTGGAAACTCACGTGTAATCCTTTGGACAGCACATGATGGTAGCACAACCCTGACATGCCTTCCTAGGAACCCCCAGCATCATCTAACCAGTTGACGGTAGGCTATGTATCTGTACTGCCTGAAAAAAATGATGAAAGTTGAAATGTATTAACGTTGGCCATGATGTCACAATAACATGCAGAGATACAATGCACAGATTGGTAACATTGATTGTGAATTCATACCTTCCATGTTTCATGAAACATTGTTTGGTTTCATACAATTGATTTAACATTTGAAATGGATGCAAGAAGCACCTGTGTATTAATAATTTAAAAGTAGGCTTGGAGAAAACTGGTAGGCAACTTGGTGAATGCTTTTGATAGAACAGAGAAATATATGCTGGACTCTTCATGTAATCATACAAAATTCCATAAACAACACATACATTTAGGGGGAGCTGTCTCTCTTCCTTTGGGGGGGGGGGAGTTTGAGGGAGGGGGTTGGACTATCTTAACATGACCAAAGAAATTCAAACCATAAAGAATGTTACAAAAAGATATTGTTGTAACATATTTACTTACTCATGTATGAAATCTTCCCCAACAGCATGATCTTCATACTCTTCATTAAAATTGTTGTATGCAGTCAAGAAGACATGAGGGTCCAAGCACACACTCATAAATCCATGTGTTTCAGTGATATATTCGGTTGCTCACTCCCCTTCCTTCTTCTCTGGTAAATTTTTTCAACCTCATGACAGCACATGCATTCTCGTGCAGTGGGCATTGCGAAGTTCAGAACACTGCGTACACCATTACAACCTACAGCAAGAGCCAATTTCAAGATAAACTACGAAGCTACAGTTCTGTTCTCTCCAAAATTACCCCACCATATCAAGTATATTTTCCGGAGATTTATACCATAAGATGAAGTTTTGTGGTGTTTTAAGGCTCTGGTGTCCGAACTTCGCAGTGTCCATGCTACTACACTAGTACTACACAGCATACTGTACAGTACATGTACTTTGATGTACACTCATTAGCAGCAGCGGGTAGTACAATACAAAACCTACACTGTACATATTGGCTGTCAGTCGCCGTAAACAATGAACATATACGATTTAGCCAGTTTCGCGAATTCCACGGACACGCACAAAATGTACTGCAATTTGTGAATACTTTTGTAAGTTACAAAATTCTTACCACGTTTCTGTTCCTTGCAGTCTTTCCGCACGGCTTGTCTAACAGGTTCGAACTGATAAGGTTCTACGTCTAGCACCTCTGGTCCACCCTCAACGTCCGGTTCAATTTCGGCTTGTTCATTGCCTTTACGCTCTGCTTCGAAATCTGAGAAAGTGCACTCTAATTGTAAGCCAATTTCACTGACTGATGAAGAACCACTATCACTTTGAACTTCGGTTGCCGCAATTGGTTATGGATCCGCCATTTCACAGGAAATTTTGAATTCATATCGTACTTGTGATCGGTGTTTTGTGTAGTAACTACTAGTGGTATGGGTACTCGTCTAATGTGTACGTGTGTGGTATGTTCCGAGGATCGTAAACAGCGACAACAAACGTGTTCCTAACATGACGTCATGCGAATCGGAAAATTTTAGAGTCAAGAAAGTTTCAAACGCCGAAGAGAGTAAATTCATTCTCAATTTTCGACTTGAAAAATCAAGTTTTAAACTGGCAGATTGGTTGATACATGTTCTGCAGAACATTCTTTGATGGATCCCAAAAATATAGGACTTTGAAATTTTCGTGTCATGGCCACTTTAAACATTTTTTCAGGTAACTACATACTTCGTTTGTTGGGAACTGCAAACATTCGCAATGTCGCCCTGGGATATGTGATCGATACCATATATATGGCACTTGAATTGAATCGACGTCGTTCAAATTGAAACCTTTTTTCCCCGCCGAGTGCGGATTGACATCCGCTGCATGTGTAGCTTACGTAAATTTTGAATGATTTTTCTGTTTTCTACTCCATTATACAAGTGTCATATTTAAACGTAAGTATCATTCAAATTCATTTGTAAGATTCTGATGATTTATTGACTTTTATACTCACGAATGTTGAGATGTTTTACTTGTTTCTGTCGGCAAAAAGTGAACCTAAATTCGTGCAGCTAATGATAATTAACGTTAGGGCCCTACTCGAGGTGTAGCAGTAAAACCTACTAGTCCTAACGTTCGTTTGCCGATATGAGCGCAATAAACTTCAAAAAAATAATATTTTAAAGTGCAAAACGGATAAAAAAGAAATCATAATATTTACACATGTTACACCTAGGCCCAGGCCTACTTGTTAGATGGTGTTTATCTTTTGTCAAAGTAGCCCTAGGCCAAGCCTAACGGTAGTAACGTTAGGCTACTATTACTAATATTAGGTGAATTAACGGGGTGCACGAAATTAGGGGGTGCACCTCCAATTCTGATATGAGCGCACCGGTGTTAATTGAAAGAAAAAGAAGGTGATTATTTTAACCTTACGTCAATAGGCCTAGGCTAAGTTGTCCTAAGTATGGCCAAAAAAGTGTCGCTTAAATTTTCCACAATTTCATTGCGTTACCATGGCAACCAGATTTTTAATGAAAATGGGTAAAATTCAAGAAATCCTCAATTTTCTGGCTTTATTATTGTGGAAAAATCATTTTTATGGTCACTGAAATTTCTATCCAAATATGTGTAAAATACTTGACCTTGAGCAAGAAAGGAAGCTCCTAAATATTATCGTTAATTAATTAAGCAAGTCGTAAAAGTAATCATTTCAACAAAAATTCTAAGGGTATGGATTTCTGTCACAAACAACAAAAAGAGCCAAAGAAAAACTGTTTGGTGTATTGGACTGAAGAAGCACGTGCTAGCGTTGCGCCCATTAGCTCTATTGCGCCTGATACAAATGTTGGAGGCGAGACGTTGGTAAAATGGGGAAAGAAGTACCCTGCAACAATTTCCATAATCAGTGGTAAGTACAAAATTAATTTCTTCTCAGGCATGGGGATTCCTCTCCATGGTGAGAATACAGAGTGTGTTCAACCACAATGTTCCTCTGACTTCTAACCATGGTTTTGTTTTTTGTATGTGCACTGCAATATAAGTATATGATGATATACGGTTAGTTGTTAAATCCATATTATTTTCGCATATTAAAACCTTTTTCCTAAAAGATTGATTCTATTGTACACTGATCTGTGTACCGTATTTGAATTTGTTGTAGGTTACTGGTTTATTCAAAGTATTGTTCAACTGTATTATAGGTATGTGCAGTGTGCACGAAGCAATCAATAGATATCTCATAATTTTGTCAAAAGAAACCCGAAACAGACCATTAGAAACCACCCTTTACTACCGTTAGTGGGATCACTACATCTAATTACAACCATCAGTTCGGGATATCTGCCAGGTGTATCCCAATTGAGATATTGATGTCAAAGGCAAGGGATTACAACATTTTCTTAGCATAAATGAGTTTGCGCAGAAATAGGGGGAAATCCGCACCAAGTGATGAATATGCATAATAAACAAAGGCAATTTTCTTTCATATCACGAAGGCTTAGCCATATCCGTGGGGGGATAACAAAATTGGTGAAAGAAAGTGGCAGTTCTGAATTAAAAATGTAAATATTACTTGGGAAAACGTTTTTTAACATTGATTTTGGGTTATAACTAAAAGGTTTGTTTTATTTTTCATGTATAAGTTAAGATAAGTGACGGCGAAATTTTAAGCATAACTGTAGAGTTGACTGGTCTGGTATCCCTTTTGGGATAGTGTATCCCAATGGAGATACAGCAGACCTGTATCCCGTTTGGCAGATATCCCGCACTGACCATGGAGCTATAAATAGTTTATAGCTCCATGTTGCAACAAACCTGCAAGTATATGGGTACTCTGCTGTCAGAAATCGAATTTCTTGCTTTTCTCATCTTCACTGCTTCATGAAAGTCTCCAATAAACAACTTACCATTTTCGCCTATCTAATCTGGTATCCCAAGTAGGTTAATTGATAGCATATAGCGTAGTGTACTTGAAGATTCCGCAAATGCAACATGCAAAGTAATTAAATAAAGTATTAGCTGGCCTTGAAGTTGAGATGTATATCAACCAATATTGCACTACTCTGAAACCTACATGTCAGCATATCACTTCATCCAATATTCATGTTGCAGTGCACCAGAAACGGCCAGGGTCACTGGTGTCTTTGTTGTGTTTTTATTACCATCCGCCGCAATCTTATTTGTTACACCTTAACGACCAGCACTGGAAAGGCCCAGTTAACGTTTCTTCCTGTCTTCATTTATACGATGATTACCTCGTTACTTCTTTTAACCTTCAGTGATTCACCCAAAAAAAATTTCACGACTTTTTTTGGTGTTCTTAAAAAAACGTGTGACGTTTCTTATGTGGAATATTCTGAGCCCATCATTTCATTTTATTGACATATCAGGTCGACATTTAGAGACTTTATGCCGGGTAAATATGATGGCTTCTTGACATAGTGTAGACACTGTCAATCATGGATGTAGAGTACTTCACATTGGCATATCAATCCAATATTTTTTAAGTGTACGTCTAGTGATCTAATCTGACTTGTGTGGGGTTGCATGCTCATATAAATAGCTTTAAATTCTAAACAAATTAATAAAAATGGGATAACTAGAACAATTTAACAATAAAACAATTAAATCATATAAATAGTGTAAAAGTTCATGCATATTTGTGAATTTCATAACACCAACTCCTTTCAATAGTGTTGTAAGAAAGATGGCGTAATCACATTATTTTTCTTAACAGATGACTATGCTGCTATGGAACAAGAATGCCAGGAACTAGGTTGACAGATTGGAGCCAAGGCTAAAAAACACAACAAAACTGCTGAAAGGGTAAAGACCAAGAGCAACAAAAGCCCAAAATGTCCGAAAAAATTCAACTTCAGTCAAAAGTCCTGGCCCAAAAAGCACTCTTCAAAGATTTGATAATTGCCAAAGGGAAACCAATAAGTCAGGCTACGACTTCAACCATCATGTCTTCACCCGGCAATTCTGTCATACCTTTACCCACAATGCCTTCAGCCGCCACACCTTCAACCGCCATACCTTCAACTACCGTCCTTTCATCTTTAACTGGTCTTTCAACCATGCCAACCTCAACTAATACCATGTCTACCCTAACAACCTCTTCCTCGTCCCAGAGTTATTTCCATGCTGCTGTCGTCTTGCCGTCAACTGCCTTCTTGCCATCAATTACTTGAACTGTCACCAATGATTTCCCCTCTAATACTCTCACCACCTTGATAACTGTAACTCCTCCCAACCGACAGGCAATACATACGGACATTTTTTAGATGAACTGCAATATGCCCGTCATTGCCTTTACGCTGATACTAATGAAATTGACCGGTTCAGCATGCAGTCTCGAATGGTCGCCATGGAGGAAAAAAGGAAAAATTCAAGAACTCTATAGCAACATTAGAATGGGACAATCACACATTACGCACAAAGTTAAATACGCATGTGTGTGAAAGTACAGGAGGAGAATTTGCGCAAGTCCAAATTGGTAGGCATATATTTTCTTCATGTTTTTTACGTACAAAATCTTCAAGAAATTCAACCCTAAATTAACCATTGTTCACCAATTTAAAATTGAACTTTTCAGATATGATAATGGAGCAAAAGTCAAAACTTTATGGTTATGAATTAGGCATCATAATGATCATGCTCGGTCAATTTGTACTACCTGTAGTTTAAATTTACTTCCATTATCTTCCATGTATTCTTCACTTGATTCCTAAGCAATTATCATCTCTCTGGCACATATGACCTTTCTCCTTGACAACGTCCCTAAACCCTTGTGCCCGCTCTGATCAACTGACCTCTCGATTGACCATACACTTCTCCGTTGCCCTATATATGACAATCAATGAAAAAATCTTTCCTGTTGCTGGTCACTAGCGAAATTTTTCAAAAGCAACTCTGCAATCTCTATTCTGAAATTCCTCTATGACCGTAATCTCTTTTTCTTATTCTAACCCCTTTCATGCACCTTAAGTTGTATCACCTTCAACTAACAATGGCTGGCACGTATGACAGAAAATGTTGAGCTGCTGTTAAGCTCCAACAACATATGACCTTACATAAACTTTACCTAACCCTTTAAAACTTCTAAATTTGGGTTTGACTCTATTTTCAGATGTTAGTCCTGGAAAGATTAAGTTTCTGGTGAAACTTACCACAAATCTAAACAGGAAAAGTCAGGACACGTCACGTAGTTGGAAGAGCAGCAAAGGCCCTTCACCTCACACCATTACATGTACAACACTTTCAGCCCTCCAAGCAACCACTTCACCAGCCGTCACACCTACCAACCCACTAGCCTCCCCACTTACGAACACAACAACCAACAACCCACCTGCTGCATCACCTACCAATTTACCAGCAGAGCAGATTTATAACATTACAGAAGGTCTGCAGGACATGGACGATAAGGTTAGTATTGATAATTTTTTTCAATGCACCAATCTACCGTATCCTGTTGGTAAATTTTTATACATCTTGCTTTTCACAATGATACAATCATAGCCTGGACATAGTAGTCTACTCAGAATCCAAAGTCACTCATTTTGCCCTCCATAAACAGAAAACAAAAAACCCAAACAAGCATATTTAAAAACAGAAATTACCAAACACATTGGTGAAGTATGTGTTGGCTGGAAAACAACAACCACAACATTTATTAGTGTCAAAACAGTAGTTTTCTCTTTCGTGCTTTCAGATGTCTGTGACGGCTGGGCTGTGCTTGGTAGGGTTTAAACTATTGGAAATGCAGTTAAACATACCTAAAATATTTTGAAACTTTCACTGCAGGCTTCATTTTTCGGATTACACTGATTAAGCCTGTAAATTTCATTCCCTAACGATCAACTTTTTGTTATCGTTTCTTTCATAGAATATGGTTGAACTTGTGCCAGGCATGGGAGTCTTTATATTAATAGCCCATCGCACGCTAAGCCTCAGGGCAGGTTCTACACCAGAAAAGCTTATAAGGAAGTTGCTTGACAGCCTTTTTCTCGGTTGAGGAGCTAATGGACGGAAGTCCCGTTTTGCAGCGAACAAACTTGTTCAAACAACCACTACTGCACTTCATCCAAAGAAATTGACGACAATAAGGGGTATGTTGTAATAGAGAGATATTGAAAATTTCATGCCACTAAAACGTGCTTGCCTATAATCTTATTGCAGTATTTGAAGTATCACTATGTGTGACCCTTTAGTTTGAAATAACTCTGACCCATAGTTATAGCCACTGTCATGTCCCAGCTCTCACGTTTACCCATATTCTTCTTTACAGTCCACTCCACTCCTAGGACCCAACTGACGTTAACTTCACACTACTAACCTCCAGGGAATCATTTAAGCGGTATCGACAATTGAATTTTTCCTCGCAGTAACTGCGAACGAAAATTGCCATAATGTACAAGCAATTGATCGTGAAATTCGTCAAATACCACAAAACAAATGATTTACGTAGGCCACAGCTTTCGATTGGCTAAAAATGTTCCGATTTTTTTTTATCATAAATAACAACTTACTTAATATATGTCAAACTATTTACTTGCACGATCGAACCTAACGCTACTGGAAGTAATGCATCACAATCCGTATACATGTACCAGGCCTGTGCCGTACGTTCACATCATGTAGCTAGCTAGCCGTAAGCAAGTTACAACTTACTAGTTGTGCATATCAAGTTCTCATCTTTGTACTACGCATTTAGCTTTGGTTACTTTGAATGTGTTAGAAGGTGAAACTGTTTGGCATTATTGGGGTAATGAGGAAGCCACAGCCAATACTCATATAATTATGTCAAACTTTCATTGATTAATAGGTCTGAAAGTCCAAATTAGGATAAATGTAGGCGTGTTTATCGGGCCGGGGAAAATAGATATCTATGAAATGCAGATGACAGGAAATAAAGTGTGTTTACTGATGTAATTGCATACGCTTTCATGGAGATTTATATATTTTTCATCATACCAAAGCATGCCTTTGAAAACAAAAATAGTAAATACCTTTCAATATCTTGGTTCAGTCCTTTTTTCCTCGTAAAAAAAGGGGTATGTACTGTGTGTCATTGCGGATGTCACTTCTTGGCACGTTCGACTCTTGTACTTTAAAGTGCTGTTAAACCCTTTGACTCCAACACTTATGTCTATATTGATGAATTATTTCTTTTGTTGTTTTTGCAGAATTTGTGCTCAAGAAGTTCAGCAATAAAGGGGAACCGCCATTTAAAAATTCCAAATTTAATGCTGTGGTCAATTCCAAATGTGCCGATATAAGGAGAAGAGGCCAGAAAAGAAATGAACTTTAAATATTTAGTAATTACTAGTTAAATGCATGTATGTTTGTAGTTTTATTTTAGTATACATTAGTTGTTATTATATACATTACAGCAAAAAGCCTTCATATATACTGCCAGTCCAAATTTACGATATATTTGTACACTTTTGTTTCTTTACTTTACTTATGTGATCTGCTGTTCATCATGCAACCTTATTATTTATGTTAGTGATTAGTAGTTAAATGCATGCATGTTCGTATTGGTTTTTTAGTATACACTAGTTGTTATTATAAACATTATAGCAAAAAGCCTTGATTTATGCCCATCCAAATTTCCAATATATTTTTACACTTTTCTAGTTCACTTATGTGATCTGTTTTTCATTATGCCCCCTTTTGAAATTTGTTTTAATACTATTTCCATTCTGTCTGGCACCTACAGTATGACAGGACATGTCAATTACGAACAACAACTTAAATCATGTTTGTTAATCTAATTTTTTTTTCATACTATAGGTACAGTTCCCATATCAACAACCGTCCCAACTGCAATGCGGTATATATACATGGCTTGCTTGGTTTTTATTTAGCCTGCCTGTTGCATACATGCTGAAGCATTGTGTACCATGCAGAAGCATGATGTGCCATGCTCAAGCATGGCGTATCTACTCCAGCAAGATGCTCCATGCTAAAGCTCACCTACCCAAGCATGGTACACCATGCTCAAGCATGGTATACCATACTCAAGCATGAAAACGTTCCAATTCCAGGCAAGTTCCATGCAAGCCATGCTATTAAAAAGCACGGCATGCCGCGCTTCGACCATGCTTTTGAATAAGCATGGCATGCCGCGCTTCCACCATGCTGTATTATTAATAAGCATGGTGTGCCGTGCTTCTAAGCATGGTGTGCCATGCTTCCAACATGCTTTCACCATGCTTAAATAAGCATGAAAGTGTTCCAATTCCATGCAACTTCCATGCAAGTGGCTAGCATGTTATTGCATGTCATTTCTGTAAGCGTTGGTAAAATGATATACTAAAAGGGACATTAACAAATTTAATGGTACCTCATTTGCCCCGGTGGCACTTTTCCTCACTGAGACTTGAAGTTATATATTTTAGTTATTTTGGCGAATAAGAAAGAACCACTGGGAGGCATTCCTCTATATTATTCCCATTATGCACATACAAACTGAAGGAATATTAATTGCCTATTTCTTTGCCTGTGTGGATCCTGTAATCACACCTTTATCTTTATCTTTGTTTACATGCAAGCAGATTGTTTTGATATTCAATTTACTGGTAAGCTGTTGGGCATGCCCTGAATGACACCCATATAGCAAATTGTAATGCAAACAAAAGTAATCACTCTAAATGTTTTGATGAAAATTTATCATTTTCTCGCACTATGTGTATTAACCGAAAATTTGGAATGAAGAACATGATTCCGAAATTTTGACTGTACAATATAAATCAATACTGAGAGTGATAACTTGAAGGCAAACTACGACTAACAGTTTTAGCATGCTAAACATTGAGGCCAATTCTCATTGACATGTGACAAAAATACAATCATGCATGGCTCTTCTGCTGTTGGTTTTTGTAATGCTGTGCAAAAGTTGTGTTGAATTTGATACCAAAAAAGTTAATGACCAGCTCCATGGAATGGAAATTTCTAATACTCAATACAACATTCTGAAATGACTTTCAAACAAGCACTATGACTGCTTACCTAAGAGAACATTACTTGGTTTCAAGTCCCGGTGGAGAATGTTCAGTTGATGCAATTCTGCAATGCCGAGCATAAGTTGGTAAGTTAGAGATGCTCTTTTGTTTGCTGTGAGCTGAGGTCTTAATGGGTTCCCCTTGTTTTCAATTATTTCCTCTAAGTTGTATTCACAAAGGGGTGAAGCTAAATAGAGAAAGTCATCATCTTCTTCCGAAAGTGTGTTTCTTAACAAATGCTTTGATCCGTGCATGCCCTCATTAAGCACTTCATTCACATTTTCTTCCATACAGTGAGTGTCCTGGTTCAGTCTTTTGATTGGTACAGGCCATTGCTCATCTACCAGTCCAATGAAAATTTGAGCGCCATTGCTACCATCAGCAATTTTGAACTGCATGCTGAAAGAAAGTCGCCCAATTGACTTCACACGAACTCCAGAGTCTGTTTAGGAGCTGCTTTAACCGATGAGCCCATCGCTGTTGGTTCTAATAAAGAACAAAAATAAGAAAACACTGACTTCAAAGAAATTGAATGCTGAACCTAGTTAGCACTCAATAACATGAGAAATCGAATATTGAAAGTATTCAATGAAATAGACATACAAGGAGGACTGTATCAAATAACCCTCAGCTAGTTACAGCCATTCATCAAGAAAAGTGCAGTACAATGTGTAATGTTTAAGAGAATGACCAACAGATTTGAAACAATGCAAAGATCGGAAGCCACCGTCAAACATAGAACCATCTTAAGGGTTAGGCCTTTACTTCGAGGCAATAATTAAAAATTAACATGACAGGTTAGACACAATGAAGCATGACCATCTTAGGAGTAAGACCACCTTCCACCATCAAACAGAGGACTATCGAAATGTTAAGACCTATACTTGGCATTTATGAGGCTATGATTAAACGTCCCAGACTGGGAAAAATTCAACCATTTTTTATGCCAAATAAAGACATTTTTTGTGCTATTTGCTAATTTGGTGGTAATTGCTTGGCTTGGGGGGATGCTGTACAGAACATTATGAAAAATGTTTCCTTCAACTACCTATCTTCCTTTAAGAGACCTGTACATGCTAATTAGGTAAACACTATACACTCAGGGGGTCATGATTTTAAAAAGTAACTGTAACAGACAGGTTATAATCCACCCTCAAACACAGGACCATGGTAAGGGTAATAAGGTATACACTATACCACTAAGGTGGACATGATTTAAAAAGGTAACTGTAAAAGACAGGTTAGAATCCAGCCTCAAACACAGGACCATGGTAAGGGTAATTAGGTATACCATACATTCAGGTGGTCATGAAAAGTAACTGTAACAGAGAGGTAAGAATCCACCCCCAAACACTGGACCATCATTAAAGGTGTTTGTTATCTAACTACCACAGACATCCTGAAGTAATCAGTAATTTTTAAGTCCACGGTGTACAAACCAAGGATCATCTTGAAGGTGTATACTTGAAAATATAGCAGGCTGATGAATAAACTTCAACACATTCGAATCCATGCTCAACAATGTCCCCATCCCAATAAAGTTCGCTATACAAACACAGGCAGAAGTATGTACACTACAGTGTAATGTTGACAGTATATTGAAGATTCATATGTCTAGTAGAAAAACATTTGTTACTCACCTGAAATGGTTTAATATTATCTCTTTAGACTCTTTCATGCATTGTTTCATCTCCATTCCTTGATTCTTTGCCACGCTGTTTCTTTTCTATTCTTGGCTTCATTGATTGAAACCTTAATTAAAGTAATAAACACCATTAAGCGACATGATTGAGACCAAGGGCACCGTGGCATCATGATTGGGACAGTCAATCAAGAAAAAAGCAAGGATTTTGTGAACTAGGCTAAAGAAAGGTTTTGATTTTTCAACCCGAAAATTAATAAACATGCCAGCATTTACAAATAAGAGAAGATCCCCCTTGTCATAATCATTTCATGGTTATGGTATTGGGCCATTCAGTGCAATTTTTAAGATAATCAGGTCACACTTCCAGAGACTATATATATATATATACTAGTTCTTTGTTTGGAAGTTTGTTCAAATTCAGATGATGCACATTAAGAAAGATGTGCAAAATCAGTTCGTTTACTGTGCACATATACTGTATACATGTGCAACATTAAAAGTACACAAACTACCTTTAAATATGTTTATTACAGCTAGATAAGAACTTGAACGTGTTTGTATACATCCAACTTCAACAGATAAGTGTAAAATAAGACTTTTCACATCCATCCATAACTTTGTCCAAGACTGATCTCTTTTCATTTAGGAAAACTACTCAAACTGTAGTTTTGATTGGTACAGTATATGACATTGTAGGAGTGAGTACTACGCACCTTAGACTGTTGCTGCAGCCATGGTAGGTGTTTGACTCCATACTTGTATAGCAGCTCTTCCCCTTCTTGAATATCACAGAGTGCAAAGAAACACAATGCAGGAGTGCCTTCAATGTCAAATACATTTAGCTTAACGTTCAATTCATCTTTCTGGCCATGGTTCACCAAGCGGCCAAATGTTGGTCCAATACTTCGTTCTTCTGAAGCATCAATACTGTGAAAACGAAAGCATATTTAGAAAACATAAAGAAATCTTGCGATAAAAATGACATTAGCAGCAGTATAACATGCCAACACTTCGCTATTAAACAAGTTACCTATATAACTACAGGAATCAATGAATGTTTTACTCACCAGAATTCCTGTCCTTTGGATTTGAAGAAAAATCTGAATCCAGTAAAAAGTTTTGGCTGTAGTATATCTCCTCCCCTGTGAGCAGTTTCCCACAGTACTCGAGCAGAAAGTCTCCCTTTTCGAAATTTTGACTTGCAAATACGCCTCTTCCTAAACCACAAAGCAAAGGTAAAGAGCAAGTACAAGTTTTCATTGAAAGTGACTTAGTTGCAACAGTGCAAACTTGTGTAAGTCTTCATGTAACTGAAATAACTATATTTAAATCTACACCTGTTTTACCACAACAAGAATACCATTACATCCAGGTATGTGAAAATTATTACCATAATGTAGCCTATTATGAAAGCCCAGAGGATCCTGCACAAGACAAGAAACTTTCAAGGAACACTAAATGAAGTACTGAGCTGCATCCATAGATGAGATGCATGGAATTATCATTTTCTTTCAACAAATGGAACGTTCTTCTGTAAAGGAAGCTTTATTTTACCTCACTATACCATGATGCAATTATGCATAGAGATTTCCCATCAGGGTAGTTCGATGGTTATAAGGAAGTACACTTCAAGCATACAAGCCAAGAGAATTATATGAACATTTATGAAGTAAATTCATGTATCCTTTCAAGCATTTGAAACTAGCGAATAAACTGGTCATTCACTTTTCTGTTAGTGAGCAACAATAGCTTGTTACTGGATATTGGCAGAGAATTTATTTTTTAAACCATATTGTGCCAACTGAGGTCACAAAATGGTCAGTCACATTTGTGATGTGTTATGAAAGTGGCTTTTTGCATACAAATTCATTGCATAACTTCTCGTTTCTTCACAGGGCTAAAGAACATTACTTCTCATGTTAGTGCCTAAATATCATTCAAACAACACATTTAACTGAAATATTCCACCTCTAACAGGTCATGTGTGAGACATTGTTCGGTCAAGGTGTGAAATATATATTTCCATGCACAAGGCTTAATAACACATTTTCTGTTGTAAATATTGCTTATTTGAACTTGATCAAAGCAGAGAACTAGTCCTTTTTACTAAGAATTAACGATGAAACAGTGGGTATTGCCAGACAATTTCAATAAAGGGGGAGAGGGGGGAGGAGGTCCAGGAGATGGGTGGCATGGGGGTGGTGGATCGCCGTATGTGACATGACAATTTCCCAACTACTGTAACTGTAGCAAACTTAACAATGGTTTTTTTAATCAATATTGTTATTTACAACACCGTAATCTCAGAAGAGGGGGTTGTTTGGGGTGTCTCATTATTCCTTTATGTATCTAAGCAGTGGGTCTGAGTATAACATTGTGTTCAAGGAGAGTTGTTTGTATACATGTCCCTTTAGCCAAACCTTCATACTGTATTAATTGTGTGTTAATTGTGTATCATTCAGGTTTTTACTCAGACGACTTCAGCCTTGACTGTAATGTATTGTGTGTGAATACATGTAACGTAGAGTAATTAAACTTTGAAAGATTCATTTTTCCACACCCTGAAACAATCAGGCCATGGATTTTATTCGATGTGCATAAGAAATCTGTAACAAGTTTCCAACCCATTATGATTATAGGTCTATCACTAGGTAATAGTGTCTTATTTGGCCTGACCTTTACTATGAAGTAAAGTTAAGTTGCAACATGCACCATTTCATGTTGTCTGTACAACAGTCCAATGACCATGGCACTATATTGATATCTTACCACTTTCTTTTCAGAACTTGGAGAAATGGCATGGCAGAGAAAAGGATGCAGATTGCAAAGGCTTTGCTAATGAAGGCAAAGGAGAGTGGATAATATCTATACCTAGCTTTATTAGACAACAGGAATACACCAAGAGATAATATTGTCGGATGACCTGTACAACGACTGTTTGAACGAAGGACAAAGACCCTACTTCCAAAAACTGAAGATTTACTCAAACCGCAAACACTGAAGCCAGAGACAGTACACAAGACTAGTAGAGAAGAGACAAACACAAAAAACACGTTATGACCGACTGACAAAGAAATTACGAGAACTGCAACCTGGAGATAATGTTCGCCTACAGACTGACAAAGGTTGGAAACCAGACAATATTGTATGAAAGGCTGACTAGCCCAGATCATACTATGTAGAGAAGCTGAAGGTGTACAGTAAAGGCATGTACGTAAAACTGGAGAAATGTTTAGTTATGACATACATGATGACCATGACATAGTTAATTCTGACAATGAACTAACCTCTCCAGAGCCAAAAAACCACCAACACTGAAGCTCAAAGAAGCATTTGAGCAAAGACAAACCACGTTGCACAGTGACTATAAAATGTGACCAAAGGATTTAATTATTTTTGCAGTGAAGCGGTAGTAATTTTGTAACCTACAACCAGTAGTCAAATCTTTGCTACAGATTGATTTTATAGTTATGCACTGTTTTTTGCCAGTTTGTTAAACTGAAAAGGGGAGATGTAACATATTGTACCCATTCGACAGTATTGTACTTTACACCACCCTTTAGCAACCACAATATGTTCTGTTATTGTAACCACCAACCTACCCTAAGAAGCATGGGTTCTGGTCACTGTTAGGAATGTTTGTATATAACATATGACGCATGTTAGTAGAAGTAGTTAAGAAAAATGAGTGTGTTATAATGAGACACTCTGAATACAAAAGTCAAAGCATTAACAACTCTTTGAATCAACTCTTGTCTCTATCATCAAGAATATTACAATGCTGATAATAAAAATACAGCATTAAAGTTTATTGCAACAGCTACTATTAACCATTGTCGGTGACATGTCTCAACAAAAAAGTGGAAAACTTTCTACTAATACTATCATACTAAATAGCTACAGGAGGGAATTGACCTGAATGAGATATACAGCCATCATGTACATTCACTTAGGTTGTCAGAGAACAATTTAGAGAGTAAACACCTCCAGGAACGTATTTTTATAAAACTCATATATTTATAGCATGCTATCATTTGGGACCTATACAGACTACCTTTAACTTAAACCGGTCACGTGTCCGGCCACATATGTTACATTGTATCCATGCACATACACAGTGTTCATTGTAAATGTTTCCTTGTTTAAATCTCAATGTTTCCAGGAGCATGGGGTGTGCCTGGTTGAACGTGTGGCATCAGCATATCAGTGAATGCCACCGTTCCCAACCAAATTTGGCAAACTTAAAACTGTTTGGGACATAAAATGTGCTTGACAACACCATTTAATGTAATATCAATAATATTGGAGGAGAGGGAAGGGGGTGTCGGTATTAAAAGTCACAATTTCCCCTTTATGTAACTAAGCAGTAGTGTGCTCAAGGAGAGTTGTTTCTATATCGTGTCTCTTCAGCCAAACCTCAATACTATATACTACGATACTGTACTGGGGACATAGCATTCCGGTTATTCCGTAGTGAGAGTACTTTGGCCTTGACTGCAATTTAGCTAAGAATGTTTCATGAGCTGGAGTGTACATGCTCAATGGTGTAGTAGATTGTAGGTACACTTTTGAGTGCAGGCATATGTACAGTAAATCACACTCTGCTGCAATTACATTGGAACCAGTAGTAACATTATTGAAACTTTAGTGATGAAAGATGTGTATTCTTCTATATCTGTGAAGGTGGCAGTATTCAAACTATTGTGTGGTTCATTACATTTCATTGGCTCGGGATGGCCATGGATTCCAATCTTAAATGTGTATAGGGAACAGTAGTATTTCACTGTGAAATAATAGTGGACACTTAGTATGTCATAAGGTTTAAAACATTTGGCTTTGGAGATTGCTTGCACAGTTTAGCTGTGGCTCTGCTGTACACATTATCATCAAGCTTTAACATGTTACTTTATGTAATCCTTGTTAAAACGTTTACTTAATGACAGCAAATTAACATTTCATTGAAGAATTTTCAACAACCAATGTCAATAAAATCAAGATTGCATTATATCTCAAACAGGTTTGTAATGTTTGCAATGTAATAGTACTTAGTATGTGGCAATTGCTGGTATGCAATTTATGTGAATACATGTTAGCTATAAGTGACACTTAAACCAAGTAACTTAAAAAAGAATTATTTATCCACATCCTGAAACAACCAGGGGATTCAATGGAGTGTAACACGCTTTAAACCCAGACCAATTAGAAGTATATCACTAGATGAAATTGCCTGATATGGTTTCTTAACCCATACTGACAACATAATAATTGTACTGTAAGCCAAGTTGCAAACCGTGCCATTGCTATTTTATGCCATCTGTGCAACAGACTAATAACCATGGCATTAGTTTTGTTTGAGAATTTTATATGCAGATACTCAAACTGTAGCAGTTATGTTTAGTTTAAAAAAGTTACTGACCAGGCTAGTGAAAGTTAAATTCAGGGATCAGTTTGGGTTATTTGATAACAAAAACGTGAACGTTTTCAAAGGTTATCCTTCCCTGACAAAGCAATGGATTTGGTTGAACATATCCATAATTCATGACGATGAAGGGAAACTTCAGATCAGGGCAGATGAGGGTGTAAGAGGGATATGGTAAAAAGGCCAGTTGGAGATTATAATAGGTTGAATGTACTTTAAAGGACCTTCAAATACACTCTTTGGTAATTCCTGCATGTTGTTTTAGTTATATGATTTACAGTTAAAATGTATTTAATTTCTTTCTTTTTTACAAATTGATCCCTTGTTTAAAGCTATGAACATCCAATATCTGTGTTT
The DNA here is from genome assembly GCA_020650975.1 of Apostichopus californicus. NCBI lineage: Eukaryota > Metazoa > Echinodermata > Holothuroidea > Aspidochirotida > Stichopodidae > Apostichopus > Apostichopus californicus. Next base: position 31,187 of record JAIPMN010014661.1, read on the forward strand.
TGAAACATCAAGGAGATTGAAAAAAATTTAGGTAACTGTATGCCTCTTAACAATTCCCTTTCAATGGGTTGGTTTATAGTATAGCAGGGTATGGTTAAACTGATAGTAACTGAACCTACAAATAGCTTGAGGCTCCATTGCTTGTAGATAGCACAGATGACATTTTGTTGACCTGGATTCAGGTCACTCTATGGTATACCAATAAACTTAGACATGATTCAATTAAAAGGTTTTATTAATGTTTTTTATACATCTTTTGTGCCTTCAGTGTCAAATATAGTATGCTAGAGCCTAGTGCTTGGTGATCATGAATCAACTAAAAAAGAAATTGTGAAAATAAAGGGAAAAAATAAGGGCTGGAACAAAGTAGCACTTCTGGATATAGATAATTATCAGTCAGTCAGGTTCCAGAGAACCTGTACAAGCACTAATAATTTCACAAATTTCAAGTTAATAGTGTGACCCTCCCACCCCCCCCCTCACCCCTACCAAGATTATGGACCATATAGATTATAAGCTTTACTATTTTCATAAAGATCCACTAATTATGCCTTTGGCCTTTTCTTAGAATGATTATTAATAAAAAATATTCTTAATTTTGTTTTAAATCCACAGGATGTGTCAGGCTCAATTTTCTAGCTTCAGTAAATTGCATTAGAATTAGAACTTAATCAAATCTTAGAGATAGGCTTTATTTAAAGACTCCTTCTCTTTCCTTGTTTAACAAATTGGAGCAGGACAACAACCGTGTGAAATGTACCTTCCACATTAATGAACACTTAAGGCCCACATATCGGTTAGGGTAGGTGGGATTAATATCAGTGCAAAAGAGGCAAATTGAAAGTTTAGTTGAATCAGTTATGTACATTAATAGTATATCAAAAAATAATTGCAGAAACATTACCTTTAAGGGGAACTTGCTGTACGAGAAAGCCATCTCTGTCTTTTGTTGTTTTTACATATGACCGTGCCACTTCCTCCGGCTTTTCTCTCTTTCTTTTCATAATTAGGACTGAAAAGCAATGTATAATTCATATTTAGCATAACATATCAATAAGAATCAATATTACAAAAAGGCTTAACCCATTATCAAGATTCATTATGTTAAATATTGATAAAACAATATACTCAATGTCATATTTGACATTGCTATAGTCTTTGAATTTTAATACATCAATGAGGAAACAAATTTAACTTTAGAGTGATTTCATGTGATATGCATTATGTTAATGAGGGGAAAGTCTCACTGGGAAGAAGCTGGTCTATTGCAAGAACTACATTAACTTTGAATATCTGCTGTAGATCCAATCCTATCTAATTTTACAAGGTCAAGGTCAAGGCAAAGGTAGTTATCAGCCCCCAGCAGTCACAAGAAATAAAGCGTAGCCTAGCTACTTGACTATTGTTGCAATTTCAGATGAATTCATTCCAGCCACTGTGCCCTACACTGTAAAACATCGATAAGTTACTGGCAGTCTTGGACGCCAGTAGTTTACCTTAAAATAACATTGACTGTGAAACGACGTTTCCCGTCGTGTATTTACAGCATCTGACTTATGTAAGAGAACGGCATTGTGAAAATAACACGGACCGTGGGGAAACGTTTCCCATCGTATATTTACCGAAATAAATCTGTAAAATAATGGTACTTAACTGTCAGTTTGGCGGAAGGTAGTCCAGCGTAAAATAACACGGACCGTGAAAAAAAGTTTGGCATCGTATATTTAATAAAATAAATCGGTAAAATAACGGTCATTTACTGTCAGTTTGGCGGACGGCAGTCCACCGTCAAATAAGACGGACCGTGAAAAAACCTTTCCCATCGTATATTTACTGAAATAAATCTGTAAAAACACGGTACTGTTCTGTTACTTTGGCGGACGTTAGTCCACTGTAAAATAACATGGACTGTATAAAAACGTTCCGTTAGGTTAATTGACTAGCTGTGACTGGAACTAGCAGACATGTACCATTAAAAAAAAACATGTGGACTGAGATAAAATGTTTCATAGCGTTTATTAACTGAAAGGAACATGGAAAAAACAATGAAAAGATCCTGAAACACGGTAATGTACTGACACTTACAATACCATCGCAAATATCTCCTGTAAATTAACAGATATATGTGAAAACAGGTCAATTTGTAGGCAGTGTGGACGGTGAAATTAATTTCCTAAAAGATATTGTACTTGATTTAACACCTTAACATAGTTGGTTTTAGTGTGAAATAGCAAAGACATCAGAAACCAAGGACTGCCCCATACTAACTTTGCTTTTACAGCAAGTTATCCAAAAAACATTACATAAAATCACTTCACGACTATGATTTTTATTCACAGCTCAATTTCTTGTTATTGCTCAAGAAGAAATGGCTCATATCTTGAACTGGAAAGTCAATTGACTTACTGATTCCTGGCCAATATGAGAAGCAATTACTTTAGATCACATTTTCCAACATTATTCATAATCATTGCTGACCAGAAAAGACCAGAAGAGCAAGGATCTTGCAGATGTGTCTATACATAGGAGGTGGAGGTTGAAACCAAATATATACTCACCAGGGGCTACATATCCTACATACGAAGTTTGAAGTTCCAGCAACTCTCACTTCTTGAGATATCATGTTTACCAGGTTTTAAGACTTTCACCTCCATGAGAAACAATAGGGACTGTCTACTCACCAAAGGCTACCTACTTTACCAAGTATGAAGTTACAGCCACTTTCACTTCTTCAGATATCATGTTTACAAGGTTTTCAGACTTTCACCTCTGTTGACCTCCATGAAAACAATAGGGGCCGTCTACTCATCAAGGGCTACCTACATACCATAATTGAAGTTCAAGCAACTTTAGTTCTTGAGATATCGTGTTTACAAGCCAAAGCGTCACACGCACACACACGCAAGATTCATTTCAACTTCGGCAAGGAATCAATAACAAATATCGAAATAAAACCAATGGAAAGGGAGCAATAAGAAAATTTATCAGATATTATGCACTGAGATACAAAATGAGTAACAGCTTTGAAAATTATTGAAATTTTAACTCCCATGTATCAGTATAAGCCTTTATGCAATAAAACTTTTCTTGTTCTTACAAAAAATCGAAAGAAATGACTTGAAACAGTACATATACAAAGTTTATAACTTTCATCCAAAATGCTGTTTAGTAGGTTAAAACCTTCTTAACATCATACTTTGCAAAAATCACTTTCAAAGTTCTTCAGTTTAGTGCCACACTCCTCAATCACAATCATTGAAAGTTGTACCCATATCCTATTGCATAATTGAAAAATGAACATTAAAGCTGTCATACTTTGGCACCAGTTTCTTTACATGTCATCTTTTTCTATTTTTCGAGCACACCACTCCCAACATAGCATTTTTAAGATGGACAAGGAATTTCTGAAATCAAAAGATAGGCCAGCCATATTATTTTTGGTCCGTGATCTCCATAAAAATGAAATCCTACTTTAGCCCCATAACAAGATTTCACCTTCACAAATGTCTTCATATCAGAAACACATGTCATAGCTGCCAAAATTGTCTTCAACTAGAACTGTCTGAAATACTTTTCTGAAATATGAGTGAAAAAGTGTTCTAACTACACAAGTGCAAATTTGTATTCGTAACAGTATTGTGTATATCCAGAATAGAAAACCACATACATCTGCTTAAATAACATATATTCATGATCTAACATCTTTCCTACAAACAATACTGATTTCACATAAATCACTTTAGGAGTTATAGAATTGGAAAACAAATTGTCTATTCAAGTACCCAGCTAGGTCAAATCACATGTATGCAATAACACACCATAACTAAAGAATTACAAGCTATATGGAAACAGGACAAAAATTAAAACTAAATAACAAAGTTAATAAAACAACAAGCAATTAAAATCTGTGTAGCACACAATGTGTGGCTTTAAACCCTAATATCTGAGACAAACCACCTCTATAAGTACTTAAAGACAAACTTGATCAAGCCCAAAAAAGTTTTCAGAGTGTTCTGTAACCATGATGGATGTATCCCATTCTGGGACCTACAATGCCCAGTCATTTTCAAAGTTACTCATCTCGCCTGCAAGTTTAAGCACTACAGGGTTGACAGCAGATTTCTTTCATTTCATCTTTTGTCTCGATGTCCCACAGTCCGGGTTGATTCCAAGGAAGATCCTGCAGGAAACACAATTAAAAGCATTATTAATTTTTTTTTTTTTAATGAAGCAACACCACAAATGCATCACTATTGAGTACTTCGGCATTTTCTAAATTTTTGGATGCAATGGTATCTCCTCATGTTGGATGAAAACTTTAAAATATATATAATCTTGACACTAAGGTGGATTGTATTATGCACCATATTTAACAAGATAGTAAAATACCAATGGATGTATAATCGTAAGGATTGGAAACCTATTTTAATCAATTGTCCATGATGGCCATAGGCAGGTTGGCATTTTGTAGCATGATATTTGGGGATAAAGTACATGTGTTACAGGAAATACTTGTTTATGGATCTGGTAATTACACTTTTACTGAGTTATACATTTACGTTCTTTGAGTCTTCCATACTGAAATATTGAGCGAGATATCATCGAAATTCATCAGGACGCAATAACATTTTGAAGTATAGTCTAAAAATGTTTAACTTGATTTAAAGATGTTGCACCTAAAGTGGATTAGGCAAACGATTTGATGGTTATGCACTTTCAAAGTATACTTCCTTCATGACCTCTATTTTAGTGGGATTATTTTTCAGTATTAACAGTTGCATTGTCCACTCTAGGGTAGGGACTTTTAATGGTTTTTAATACCCCACCTTCATAGCTCTGAGACTTGATGGTGGAGTAAATTTTTTTAAGCATGCTGAGTTCGTTTTGTCGGATTGTAGTGTAATTTGATATGGGGAAACTGCTTGTGAAATAAGGGCAATTTACCCCAGAGTGGGGACATGTAAAGCTTACAGGGATTCCTAGGATTGCACAATAATTACAATCCCCATTATTTTATGACACTTAGACGAGGCAGTGGTCGTCCTTGACTACAATATAACTACTCACCGTTGGATAAATTCAAAGAGCGCCGGTGCCTTTTCTGGGTACTGTAGGTTGAAGATATAATAAGCTGCAAACCATACGCGCACACCCGATAGAGGATTGATTACTTTAGTCGTTTCTTTCCCTCCAATGGCGAGAGAAAACAAAGTTGCTGTCAGTACTTTCCCTTTGAAAAGAAAATATGGAATTATCAGAAATTGCATGTATTCTACATTGTGCAAATCATACTAGAATGCCTCAGAAACAATTACTTTTGCCGCTGTGGGGAATCTTCAGGGTATTCACACTAGCGCTTCACATCACAGGGATGGCTTCTAGGACATGGTGTGACTCCCTTCCCTTTAAGAAATTTATAAAAATAATAAAGACTGCTTGGATGTCAGTGAAATGTTGCCATTTCTGGCTACTTCTGATGTAAATGAATGTCCAAAAGCTTTTTGTGCCGGGGGGAATTCTTAAAGTAGTGAAAATTGAAATTTGATAGTAATTTTTCAAAAGATACTTGTTGTATACCATATACAAGACAAACCAGTTAAAGAAGTTTCATATCAGCTCAGAATGTTGCTTGAATGAATATACAAGTTTCAATTCATCAGTAACAAAGAGAAGCACCTCGATCAGCAGCTACAGTGTTCGAAGATAATATTGCTGTACAAACTGCATAATTGAATTCTACTAATGTAGCAGAATAACTGCTAAGCACACTGAAATGTAAACATTGAAGGACTTGACACACTGTGAGCCTAATTCCACAATCAATCTTTTCCAATAGGCCACACTGTGACAACTGACAAGATGACCTCTACCACCCCACAAAGGGCTTACAGAGGCTTCACTTTGTCTCCAAACGTGCAACAATGCATTCCTCTCCCAAAGAGGATTTAAAAATTTGCATAATGGTTTGTAATGATCGGGTAAATGCCAAAGGTCATTGAATTTGAAAACAATGGTGAAAATCCCAAAATGTTTGGATTTTAATGAACAATATCTCAAATGGTTTTTTTAACATAGAAATTCAGAAACATAATAGTTTGTCAAACCTGCCTGGTGTTTGGATGTTGACCCTTTAAATGTTTAATATTATTATACTAATGTACAAAATCACCATTAAAATGGATTTAGTTCCATAACATTTTAAGGTGATCGTCTGAGATATGACTATACTTTTCAGGGAGCACTGGATTCCAAGAAACAATTGGGTAATGCTCATTCCATGAGTTAGTTATGCATTTTTATGCCCTATACACTCCTGCAGTACACATATTTCCAACAACCTTAAAGGTTCTCAGGACTCGCCCCGACGATACTTTCTTTCATTGACTAGTAAAAGTAGCAGTTGGTTAGGTTGATCTATCCAATTACCACTCCCTGATCTGCCACTCATTAGCTGACACTTGCCCACAACACACTGTCATCTCATAACTGTTTAGAAACTGAAAGTGTCACGTTACCTGTACCATGGAGCGCTCCAGCCTGCACAAACAGCTGCAGGCTGTTGCACCCAGCCATGTGTTACGTAATGACCTCTGCATGTAACTGTACAACAATTCTGTATACTGCATGTGTGCAGTGTGTTTCTATTGTACAGCATATATGTGCAAGGATAAGTTGCAGTGATATGTATTGTTTACAGTACTTTGAAGGCAGAAGCATACTACACTGTTCCTGCTTGAAGGGCCAGGGAGGGGGTGGGGTGGCATTTTCACCCGAATGAGGGGGAAATAAAAACAAATGAGTAGGGGAGATCGAGGAGAGTTGAGCGATTTTTTAGTTTTCGCTCATTATTTCTCCATGTACGCAAGATGGGTGGAAATATTTATTGATAGATAGAAGTATAACTATTAGTTTACAATACGGATCTAATAAATGTAAACATAGATCATTGCATATGTGTGCATTTTGTCATCAAAAATAAAAATCAGAATGGCTCAACTCTCCCGCAATTCAAGGAGAGTTGAGCATAGCCTTAAGGAGAGTTGAGCCATATGCTGAATAGTGTTGAACAATACAAAATAGAGTTGAGAGGTTTTGAAAGGAACATGAATGTTATTTAACTTTGACACAACTTTAAAAATTTGTAGAGTGGAACACGCAATAACAAACATTGTCCCTTCGATAAACAACGAGCCAACTGGCAAAATACGTGAACTTGTTGTGTAGACTACACAATTTGCACTGATATCAAATGGGCATGTGCATATTACAGGCAGATGGTACATTTTAAATTTGCGATAGCCTAATCAGGACTGTACTACAGCCGAGAACTGCACAAACATGGCATAAATAGATGATTTTACACTCTAAAAATGGTTTGATCAAATTTGTCCATTTAATGCTCAACTATGCACCAAACAGGGTAGGAAATAGAGGGGGGGGGGGGCTCAGGGCGATTAGCCCCCCGTGAACCATCGATTTTTCCCACATTTTGTCCATATACTTTGTGTATACTTAGTATACTGAAGTGAGAATTCATAGCAAGTATTCACCCTACTGTCCAAAAAGAGCCCCCTGAGCCAAAAAGTATATTCCTACTCTGGCACCAAGCCAAAAAATGATCAAACTTTTGACCAGAATAAGTACAAATTTTACCAAAATGTGGTCACAAATCTGACCATTGTTTGGTTCGGTGCATAGTTCACCATTGTGTTTTTAGAGTGAAACCATTTAGGATACTTATTGAATTCTCGGAGCCACAACAGTTGTTGCGTTCCAACACTATCCTGTGGTTTTCTTTTAAAAAAAATAGTGTGTTTCGAAAACATGCGATAAGAAAGAAAGATAAATGCAGTTGAACAAATAACACTCAGTTTAGGCCTGCGACCTCGGCTGATACATTCAATACTTATTGAAGGTCCCACTTATCAACATTGCAACGGAACTGAAACTGCGCGTCGGGATGTTCCAGCGAGAATGGGAGTTGGTAGCTTCTTTACTATATCATCGCGCGACCACATAGCTTCATCGTCTTCGTTCAACACGAAGGTGGGCCTGAGGTCATCTTCATTATTCCGGGCCAACACTCGACGAAGAAAAACTCCTTCGAAATCTTCACCGTCGAGGATATCCACTCGTCCAATGTAGTGGACATCTCGTGCCTTGCCAGCAACTTTAATGATGACGAAATCCCCTTCAATAATATCTTGATCTTCGTCGGAGTCCATATCTAGTAGCTCCATTTCTTCACTACTACTCTCATTGTAAGAACTGCTAGCTGGAGATAGTTTCTTCTTTTGGATTTGTTTAGTTGCTTTATTGAATACCGATTTCTTGGCTGTTGTATCTTTTGCCCGCTTCTTCTTCCTAGCATCAAGTGATGAAGCTATGTCATCTCTTACAGGCGTATCAGTCCAAATTTTTGTGCTGCCGCGTCGTCGATTAGTAGGTTTCTTACGAGTGGCATGTGGTGAAATGACATTGAAGCTAGCTGCTATTCATAGCAGAGCAGGCGCGTGCACCTCATTACTAGAAATAACATTTTGGGCTGGTGGTTCAACTCTACTTGTGGCTCAACTCTACTGGATCTCCCCTACCTTTATTCAGGACTCTAAGGTGATTCCCTTGTTTGAAAAATGTGACATGCCTCTGGATTTACTGCATATAGTTTATTGTACTTTTCTTCTTACTTCCGAATATGTTTTACATCTCTTTTTTGTCGAAAAATACAAGTCACTTTATCTAATTGTCCCTTTATCCGACAAAAATGACTTGAAAGTGTGCTGATGCAGTTGGGGGTTGATACGTTTTCAAATTTATTGCCTGGGAGGGGGAGTTGGGTAAGAGGTGTAGCAAGATACCAACAAGTTGGGGGTGGGGAAACAACTTCTGATGGGCACTTTCAAAAGTTTCGAAAGTTCACTTCTAAACCTTAATCTGAGATTGCTCGAACAATGATGTTTCCAGGACTTTTTAGTGGGTGCAGCTGAATGGCTGAATGAGGAGGGGGTTAACGGGAGGGGGTGTTCTCTCTCTCCTTTTGATAATTATTTTTTATCTCAGATCTAAGGGGGCCAAGATGCAAACTGCTGCTTTAATGTGCATCGATTTAACATCGAAGAAGCTAATATTTGAAGACCGATTTTTGGTCCTTCGATCTTCTTGAGGTTTCAATAGGGGGGTGGGGTGGGGGGCTGAGCAATTGCGCCTCTGATGTAGGCTGTCCCTGTTTGAGCTGATATTCCAGACTAGGTAAGAAAAGTTCCCTCCTGACTTTCATTTGGGTCAAAAAGTGACCCAATTTGGGTAAATTTTAACCCAAATGTTTTGAGAGTGTAGTCTGTATTTTGGTATCGGAAAGCTTGAATATAAAAACAAAGAGGTGAATTCATAACATTTGCTGTATCATTTGTATACATAGGATTCTTGGCTTGAATCTTTATCACTTTTGATAGACTCAGCCGCACATTCGTTTTTGGAAAAAATGTAGTTACTATACCGGTAACTATGTAAAATACTGTATATTGAGCAAGATATGAAGGAGTAACTTCGGAGGGATATTACTCCAAGTGTGCAACCGTTACACTATCACGTTGGCATAATTTATAACTGTATTAATTTTAATTGGGCCAACATGCCGTTTTTTAAACGCCATGATTATTCCGAAGAGGAAGTTTTGAATAGCATACAGGAAGGTAAGTGCAACGATATGTTGTTAAAAACAATACTTAAAAGAATACCATTATAAGAAACAGAAAGTTTTTTATACGAGTTCGTCCAGTTGAATTCCAATAGACTGTCCTGATTAATAACGAATTATGAGTGAAGAAATTAACATAAGTTTATTAAAAGCGTTGCATGTGTGAAGACAATTCACAGTTTTTTAATCAAAGAGGTACCATTCAATCCCTTTTCTGACACATCGACCATGCACAGCACCTTCAAATTTCCGTCTCACTGTACGAAGCGTCTGAGTTTTAGCTACAGGGCAACGAACTTTAACCCATTTTTATTTGCGTGAAGAAGCAGAAAAACTTGGGCCCGAAAGGCAATAAAATTTCCAAAATTACTCCAATCGCCCCCTTTTCCACCAAATATTCTTCTACCATTCTACTTTAATTAAAATAAACCCCACATTATTTGATAACACACGCAAAAGTGGTACAAACGTGGATTTTTCGCAATTAAAATAATAGATATTATCAGAAACGTTGATTTCATTTTTCTCAAATCAATTTTTTGGCCACTGGCCAAATTATCACCGGAGGTATATTTCTTTAGAGAAGAAAGCCACCCGAGAAGAAGAGGTGGTACCTTAATTGGCTGTTCGGTTTGACCACCAGCATTTTCACCCCTCTCCGTTTTTTTTCTTTTCCCAGGGGGACAACCCCTCCCCCTTTGACCCCTCCCCCAGGCCGCGATTTTTTGGAAGTGTGCGTAAATAGTCGTTCATGATTGGTCGGAAAAGTTACGTCATCACCATAGAAACCTTCACTTCGAGGTTCTGCATCCATTTGTTGCAACGAAGATATAGCCGTTAAAAATTACCCGTAGCTTTTCGTACATATATTTAGAAAATGTTTGCAATTGGTTTAGACATATTTAGCACACTAGTATTGTATGATCTACTTTCATCGAAGTTTTCTGTGAAGGCATTAATCGATAACATCGCACTGTGAATGTTTCGTACAGGGTGCATCACACATGCGCTGTAGGCCTATATGTATTATAACTCTGTACACAGTGCAGTGACGGAAATATATCATACTGTACACTATACTGTTTTGCGTATATTCACTCAAGACTCGTGAACTCGCGTCGTGAAGTTGCTTTTAGTGTAGGCCTACCCATTCCACGAAACGAATTCTGATTTCAATAGAACGGTTCACGAATCGTGGATAACGTAAACACGAACCGAATAGAATGTAGCGTATGTATCATAAGTGAGGTTTCCAAGCATTAAAAGTAAAGTTAGGGCGTTTGAAGGGAAACCCCTTAACTAGACTCAATCAAGCGTCGGTGTAACTCAGTTTATGTCTTCGAACTTCCAAGCGATGGTCATTATTGATGCTGACGTCACGAGCAATCTGATTGGCTGAAAACTCCGTAATTGCAAACCTGTTTGGAAAAAAATTCGCCCC
>JAIPMN010014663.1:0-10066 GCA_020650975.1 Apostichopus californicus
TAAGAAAGGGACTACATAATTTCCAACTTTACCTCATTAGCTTCTGGCCTTCCTTCAAAGCTTGATGGCATAATGTGTCCAAGAACAGCCAGTTGATCAACTGTGTCATCCAGCACAGCTGAGATGTGAATAGAGTCTAAAATGTCTAGATGTGTCATTGTCATCCCTGGCAAAACAAAACAATTTTATATGTGGATTAGTTCACAGACGCTATTGCTACTGTGGAGTGGCTAGGTCTATTTTGCAGGAGTTCAAAATTGCAGTCTTGCTCAGAAGTTCTTTAGCCAAGGGAAAGGGAGCCTGATAGTGTTACATTAATTGAAAACATGAAGGGATGTGATGTGTCGTTCTCAAAATAATTAGGCCTAGGCTAATTTAATGTTCAAATTTTGTGCAGCTAAGTTTGAAAAATTTGTGAGTTGTAAAATACTTTGGTTTTTGTAGAAAAGATCTGCTATAGGCCTAGCCTTCATCTTTGGACTTACCTAAGCTAAACTAAGCTATTTGACCATATTGCAATGTTTGTTATACTGGATAAATAATTCCCTTCCAAACAGCAACTTGAGAATGACACTGACAGTGACAGAACAACTTTGTTGCTATAATGAAACCCTAATAGGCTAAACAAGTGTAAGAATCCGACTGGTCAAAGATGGATCTTGATTTGCCCTGTCCTCGTGGAGACTGTAACTAACATTACTAGACTAGCCTAACGTTAATGTTTCTTGAAATGCTTGCTTAGGCAGCCTACCCTAGGCCTAACTCATACTAGTCATACCACCCATAGGCCTTCTTGTCCCCTCAGTTATTTACCCTAAAATTAAGGCTTAAGTAAAATGATATAGCACTAGTGTGCACTAATGTTAATGACAAAAACGGGGAAATTACTAAAACTCTACAAAATATGCCTCAGTGTGGATACAACCGTTGAGTTGCATAGAAAGATCTTAATTTCGCAAAACTAGGTAATAGCCTAGCCCACTGTGTAGGCTAGGCCTAAGTTATTATGGAAGTTCAACTCTCTTCCGTTTACCATGGCGAACTTGGACTAGCCTAAAGAGATACTTCAAACAATTTGATAAACACCCATAAGATAAAAACATATGTTACTTCATGAGTTTGTAGTAGTAAACATCGCTTCCAAGACCGTTTTTCTGAGGCTCGAATGAATTTTCAAAACGTAATCTGCGTCGTCTATCCTCGTAAGTTATAGGCACTGTTAGTGTTACCGTGTAAGCGAGAACGGTTGCTATGGTAAGCTTAATAGAAAATTCAGTAGAAAATACCGTAATGATTTTATTTCTCTAATCACTTAGTTTAAACTAATTTAATATATTTCAGTTAATCACGTTCAATGATCTTCTTTTTCATCTATTAAATTTCAAATTTGACAAATTATGTAAGCGATATAAATTTGTGTACTCACAGTCACCTGGCAATTTTAAATTAATGGAGAAGAGGTAGTGCAACGATCAAGTCTCCAACAAACATACCCAGTCGTCCTTTTCTAACTGTCTTGTCTCGAGCTGGTACGTTCAGGATTTATAGACAACATTATTAATCGTATTTTAGTATCTTGCACTTTGGTAATCGAGTAAATATTAATGTGGGGTATGGCCAAATTATTTCTTGTACATGATCGGGACGGAGAATAACACATGAGTTTTATTTGGGGCCCGATGATAAAAGATTGAGAGGTCTCCCTTGTTATGGCTTCATTCCCTACCGCACGTTAAGTTTTACGTGACGTTAGCGTAATCCTAATGTTACAGGCCTAGTTTATACAAGAAATGCAATATCGCTTTCGCCTAACGTTAGACGTAAATATGCATTAATTGAGTTATTCTTGCTAGCGTGGGTTGTAAGTGAAATACTTGTACTCGACTGTTGATCAAGGAATGTAAGTTCTGGTGGTATAGTGTCAGTAGTCCCAGTCGATAAGCCGCTTAGTCTAAGTTGTGCTCGTTCCACATGAATCATGCATGGTGCAGTCGGTACTAACTAAGGAGTAAGGTTAGTCTAGCCTTTCCTAAATTTGGACCATGGCTCGACATAAGTTAGGGTTTGACAGTGAAAGACCCATGGACATATCCAAACGCACTTTGCAATAGCCTGTAGGCTAGGCCAAGCCTAAGAAGCTAAAATAGGTACTCCACTGCCACTACTGTCAAAGTAGGAAAGCTATGGTTCACGCTTGAAAGGTATGAGCTGGGGCTACATGTGCAGAAGACACACCATGTATTCAACTTTCCCATTCTGAAGTAGGCCTATCACCATGTTAGCGATTTTACCACATGAACTTTCTAAGAAATCTCCTATTGGTTATCTGTGGCATTCGGACTAATACCCTGTAGGCTATTCTAGCTTGCATTGTTGTTGTTGCTCTGTTGTAGTTTGATAGTGAGGATTCATAGACTGTGTGAGTGCTCAATTTATAGCAACAGAGAAAGTGTTTTTTTTATCAATCCCAAGACTCAGCAGACCCCACAATTTCTTCACTTTTTTTTCAGACCTTGAGGAGGGCTGACTGACAAGATTGAATAAAATGGCTGGTCTTGCACCTAACAAAAGGTAAGTGATCAATGGTGTGCTACATGATAAGATACACAGTCTCATATTTGTGAGTTTCTTAGTGTGATGTTTCCATTTTATCTTGTCACATTGATAAGCATAATTTGGTATGGATCATCTACTGTGGATTAACAAGTACCCGCCGCCCCCTTCCTCACATCTACAAAACCCTGCGGATGCCACTGCAACATACAACTTTCTGGTTGATAACAAATTTAAGAGCAAGCAAACCAATTTATTAAACATGGATTTTTTATTCGGTATTGCAATTTATCATATTGTTTGCAAATTATCAAAAACATGTACAATTGAAATTTATTTGACTTCCTTAATTTTTTCAGACGCTTAGTAATTTCACCATTTTATGATGAGTCAAAATTCGTTCCCTGTAACATGTCTACTAAAATTCCAAGCATTAAAGTATTCCTTGTAAATTTGCATGCATGAATTTCAAAGTTGTCGTTTTTAACCTGAAGGCAAGCCTTGTGGTGTTACAGTGTTACGAACATGGCAAAGTCAAATGATGCAATGCATAATGTAGACTTAATGGATAGAATTTAAATTGATCAATTGAGCAAGTAGGGAGGAAGTTGAGGTGGTTAAACATGGGATTTGTTTCATGTGAATGTTTTGACACAACACTCGTTACAAACACTCACTTCTTCTCTCCAGGCTTTGGGTGAAAGCAGTCTTCACAGGTTACAGGCGTAGCTTGCACACCCAGCATGAGGATATCGCTCTCATGAAGCTGGAAGGAGTTGAATCCAGGCAGGAAACACGTTTCTACATGGGCAAGAGATGCGCATATGTGTATAAGGGGAGAAAGTAAGTCAAAACAAATCTTTTCTAAGGACCCTAAGAAGATTCCCTTGATGTAATCTGAAATCATAATGTAAAGCACATGATGTAAGGGCATCTTAATTTTGCAATTCTTCAGACTTTCCCTGATTAATTGTATGATTGTGCAATCTTGATGGTAAATTAATAAATGCAAGTTTACCAGTGGGATTTGTATCTGATTACATTGGATGTGAAGAAGTGATGCATCCTCTTGTAGGTGGCTATCCTATTTGAATCCCTTCCAAAAAAGATTTCAAGTCATATTAAATGTTCTTGCAAGTGTTGTGAGGAGAATCTGCTCCAAAAAAAAAAAAAAAACAATTCCCATAGACTATGAGCACTTGTTGTCAATATTTCTTTTTTTGAAAAGTTTTAAAGGGATTCCATTATTAAAGAACTACATGACATACTTCATGTACCTGATTTGTTCTGACTTTTAATGTATTACATGTCAGCTATAAGTCCCTTTCATGCCCACACTGTTGTGCTGTCTGCACAATTTATCCTACTCCCCCACCACACCCCATCCACCATACCTTCTTGGTACTTGGTCATCCATTACAATGAAATATTCATGGTTTGTTGTCTGCTCGAATGTTTCTTGGTCACTAATGATTGTTAGCAATATGCAGGTGACCTATTTAAAATGCAAGCATGGGTATAGATTACTCTTACTGTAAATGTTTCCTTTGGTAGGATGATCAAGCGAAAAAACAGTGACAAGAAGACCCGTCTGAGAGTAATCTGGGGTAAAGTGGTGAAGGCTCATGGAAAGAGTGGTGCAGTCAGAGCCAGATTTAAGAGGAACCTCCCTCCCCGTGCCATGGGCAGGAGAATCCGTGTGGTGAGTTTTTCAAGTTCTTGATTCCTTGCTGAAGGCAAAAAGAATGCTATGCAATTGTGTGTGTGTATATGCATGTGATGCCTAAGCTTTTAAAAACTCTCAAATTTGCATCTTGGTTGAAAGGTAATATGTAAATTCTCCTATTAAAGTTTGTGGAGGGTCAAAGGTGATCAGAGGGTAACAGATGTCAGTGACTGACACCTCTTTAAACACAAAGACTCCTAAAATAGAGCATGAATAATGATAATGGTTGATATATAGGTCCTTACTAGTTCATGAACCATCTGATCCCTTGAAACAGCCAATCAAATAACTTTAGGGAGACACCGTTCTTTTTCAGTCATCAGAGGTCATTATCTGATAGCCTTCCAAACACACAAACTCCTAAAGTAAAACATGAATGAACTTGGTAAATGATATACAGGTCTGCTTTGGTGCAAGAATCTTGCTGAATGATTCTCTTGCACCCTCCACCCAGGGAGTGAAGCGGGCTACCCATTTCTGTGGGAACCTTGCAGATCAGCAAGGTTGACAATGGTGAACACTTGAAAATCTTGTCTGCAGTGTTACTGTTGAATATTGTCATGTAAACTTTGGCAAGAAAGTACTAAGCCAACTGGCTTTCTGTTTGTGCTCTTGGGTAGGTTGGCTGCACCAGAAATTAAGCATTTTAATATTATGACCAGAAAAGCATTGCAGTAGAGCTGACCAAGTAGCCCAGAATTTAAAAAGATAATTGAAAATATAGGTACCCCTAGTTGATAATAAACTAAACAAATTCCAAAAACATGCAGTAAATGGAAAGTAAGTAAGTAAGTCTAGATGTAAATTGATAGATTTTAAAATAGATTCTTGTTTTTTAATGGATAAAGCTGATGATAATGGTGTAAAAATATTTTATTTGAAGCGTATTAGATTTGGAGTTGTTTTCTAAGTCAACATAAGGTTGTTTCATGAAAGTTTGTTGATTTTCAAATTTCTTTCATATCTTGCAGATGTTGTACCCCTCAAATATCTAACTGAAGAGAAGAAGGACAGACCTCCAGTGAGCAGTCACAGATCTCAGTGATATCAGTGCGATTGTAATTTTAAGAAAGAAAACGGTCAAGAAGTAAATACAGTTGCTTCAAAGTAATTTCCTCATTTCTTGTGTCAATTTCTGAGTCCAAGGTCTACTTGAAGAATATATTGCATATGTGGCAGTAGCCAGTAATACAAAACAAGCAAGACGATGATGTCACCGTGTGATACCAGTTGGAAGTTTGCAGCAGGGTTGCCAGTTTTTTCTGTAACACAACCCGTCGAATTTAGAGAATTCACCAGCCAAATCGAGTGAAAAAAGGCCAAAATCATTTCTGCCCCTGTATATGTAGCCTACAATTTGGTAGTTGGCATTCCTCTTCGATAGGGTGACTATGTAGGCTGCTGGTGTAGATGGCTTTCCAAAGTGTGGGGGATGAAAGGTTTAAATATACCGCTATGTCGATGAAATCTATTTTGAGTCATAAATGGGAATGAGATATTCCAATTTGGTCTATAGTCCATTGGTTTCATTACATTAATCTTCTTACATCTGTATATTCATTGGAAACAATATTTGGTAAGGCCTATTCCAACAACTGATCAGTCTGTGTGAGTTCACAGGAGCGATGTTGAAATTATGTAATATATCATGCTGCAGCTTCCAAGTAACAATATCGGATTAACTTCGGACAGTTGATTATTATTATTATTAATTTAGGTTTACAGTCTTGTACAAGGCCAGGCCTTCTCACACGACTTTTACAACTTAACCCTGGTCATTGGTAACTTGTCACACCTACACACCAAAGTGTGCACAATTCAATCAATCTCTCTTGGGGCACCACAGTGCACCACAACCACGTGTCCCCCGGGGGACTTCCCATAGGGTGCAGCCACAAACCGGCGCACACAACTTTCGTTACCTCGCAGTTACTTCGTTACCAGTTACCTCGCAAGTCCCCATTTATACACCTGGGTGAAGAGAGGCAATGGAGATAAAGCGCCTTGCCCAAGGACACAACGTAATGATCTGGTCAGGGCTCGAACCTGTAATCCTTAGATCACAATTCCACTGCCTTAACCACATGACCACAACACCCTCATATAACGATGATATAAAGTTATAAACATACACATGATAAAACCAAGCATGGTAGCAGGTTATCTTGTTGAGTAGCGTGTGTGACGAGGACAGACCAGGACTACAGTTGATATTTTTCAGTTTAAAGGCATCAACAGCTCGTATTATCTTCTGTAACGAAACAGAACTGTAGAAAACGGGTAATAGGCCTGCGAAAAAAATTTCAAACAAAATCACAGACTAGGAATTTGAAGAATTTTGGTCCTTTTGTTCATGTTGAAATGATCACGCCATCTATCCCAGTACTGAAATGGGAAATGAATGTTGATCATGTTCAAATGATCACGCTCGTCTTTGTTAGTGCTGTTAAGGTAACCGAGTATTCTGGTGAGGGTAGAACAAGTGATCAGGGCTAAACCTTGATGCACATATTTTGTACAATACCTGGCACTCAAATGGTGTGGTCGGACAAAATGGGGTTTAATGTAAGGTCACAGCCAACGATAATTATCTCATCGGGATCGGTTTCTTGAAGTCTTTGTTTTCCCTTAAGTTTATCATGAGAATGAGGACGTATTCTTTATCCCAAATTTGTCCTTGTTGCCCTGGGCCGTTTGCCCAGAGCCACCTAACCCCCTCTTATCACACTAAAAGCACTCGCCACCCCCTCACCATACATATCTTTGTTTTTACGGTCTTTTTTATAATGGATAAGCATATAATTTATTTATTAAAAAAACAGGAGTTGTGTGGCAAAATAAATAGCAATTGAGTAGAAATAGCGAGTATTGTGCAGTCCAATGTAAGGAAATGGACTTTGCAAAGATATTGTAATCTTCATATAGTAATACTAAACAGCGCCGCCAGAAAGTTGGGACAATTTGCTTATGCTAATACCTTTCTAAATAGTACTCCAATATCATGCTCTCAAAGCACTGATATTGCCAATGCAAACAGTTCCTAACCTTGATCTGATAGAAACATGATATTCATACTGCTTGTACTGACAATACGAGTGCTCTGAAGCGGACATAACACTACAGTCTAGAGAAAAATGGCCCTGGAGGGAGGGGGTGGGTGGACGTTTGTGCTAAATTCGATTTGCGGATTAATCTCGGTTAATATTTGGAAATTACTTGTGATATTTGCACATCTTTTTTTTTATGATAACATTACGTATGGTATTGTTATCGTATCTAATTATAGACATAATTATTTTTTTGGGTCACAGTCGGAGTAAATGAACAATTTCATTAGAAGAAAACTAAACTTGAAGCATGGACCATCGGGTTAACCACTCAATCATTCTATCAAGCATTCGATTTATTTGGATAGTACGACATATAGATTTGGAACGAGTAAATTGAAATAGAGACACAGACCGAACGTCTCCCTTAAATAAAAGGTTCACAAATATTTACAAAACATTATTCATGGAATACAGTCTTGACTGATATTTAATTCAGGCCGAGAATCATCACTTTGTCCTGATTTCGTTATTAAAGGAGAGGCAAATCCAAATATCATAATTGACCGAAGCCATGAAGACAAAAGTTGTGATCAACAGCATACCCCCGCATATGCAGACGCAGCTCCAGAGGTACGGTGAAAGACGACGAGCGGATTCAGTGGGGCTGAAGGTTGAGGAGGAATTTGCATTTTTTCCCCTGACGGTGCCGGTGGGCCGGGACGTTTAGGCTCCCGTTCTGGGTGGGTCAAGTAAAAAGTATACAAACTTCCCTACACAAGTATAGGTAACATTGTCATTTCGGAAAATTGAATCGTTTTCATTGCTCCGAAGACTTGGGCAAGTCTAAACAATCACATAGCCCAATATACTTGAATTTTTCAATAGTTTTCTTTTATTTATTGTCACATTTTTATTCTATTATAGTGGCACATTATGAATCAAATATATTAGAGTTTAGTCGCAAAATCTCAACAACTTTTTTTTTAAATCACAGTATTCTCAAGTTGCTCCAAAAACAAGTCCTTGCTAAAACAGCCACTTTCTACTAAAGGTCATACAATCGCTTGAGTTTATGGAGAAGAATTTATATGTTATCATATTTATATTCTGCTAAAGTGATGAATTTTGCTTATAACGAATAAAAAATATTATAGTTCAGTCACAAAATGATCAACAACAAAAAATTGAAACTCACGATATTTTTGCTTAACCATGGCACTTCCCACCCCTCTCCTTCGCCTCCCTTTCACTTTCTACTGAAGGTCATTCTCTGAATCGTTTGAATTTACCGAGAAGATCATAACTGAGCCCAGGGGCGTAGCGAGCGGGGGGTGTGGGGGGTGTCACACCCCCCCAATAATTTGGTCGCTGTCGGCAAATTTTGGGTCTGTCGGCAAAAGGAGAAAAGGTGAAGAGAGCGGAAGGGGAAGAAAGAAGGAAAGCTGAATAGAGAAAAGGAGAACGGGAGCTTCTTCCGTGCCAAATTTGACTTAAAATATGCACCAGATTGCATCTAAGGACGTTTCAAAACTAAAAATTTTCCAAAGAGGAGGGGACACCCCCTCCCCTTAGACCCCTCCCCCATTTCGATCACCACTTCCAGATCCGTCGGCAAATAAAATTCTCCACACCACCCAACAAAAACCCCATCGCTACGCCCCTGACTGAGCCGAACATCCTGGAAATCTGGGTAAAGACACCGAACTCACATACACAGCAGGCTTTTAAAATATTCATCTCTGTTATAAACCCTGGAGTGTTAAACATAAATAATGAATCGAAGAAGCGGTATATTTGGGGGATAATCCGCTGAAAGATTCATTAGAATAAATTCCTGAACGATAAGCAAAGAGACGAGAAAGCATACGACTCTGTTTTTTTTATTTTATTTCAGAGGTGCATAGAAGCTATACTTTACAGATCTAATCAAAGGATGCGGTATGCTGTACCAACATTCCTGTCACGCAGGAATATTATTTGTTAATCATTTAGGGGGGGGGGCGGGGGCTATAAAGTAGGTCTTTATACATTTACATGTAAAAATGTGTCTGTGTGATTGATGACGTCATAGGTATAAGGGCAATACACATAAAAAATTGATTTCTAGGCATTTTCTGCAGCTTGTCAACATACAAGAAAAAGCCATTAAACTACAAGATATGTAGAGCTGTTGATTATTTGTAATTGCTCATTTCATTCCGACGCCGATCATGGCGACCGTATAATATAAACACCTATCAATTGCATCATAATCACGCGTGACATTAATTCTTGCAATAAAACATATACCACTTTCTGTATGATCACATAATTACGATTATCCATTTACCCCCTCTATACATTATCTCCATAAGTCGGCCCGTCTTCATTGACCCTGTGAATAGTTTCGTTTTCTCGCTTAAACACTTACCATTCATTCTATCTGTTTTAACCTTTCCTTCTTTGTTTCCTATTTATCCCGCCTTTCCCTTAATGCACTTTGCAAATTTCCTAATTTCCACATCCCTCCATCTCCTCTTTTCACATTTCGTCTTTACCTACCCCCACCCCCAGTGGCGTAGGAAAGTACGTTTGAGTGGGGGGGGGCTGAAGACTGATGGCCGGCCTGGGGGAGGGGTCATTTTTTGGATTTTTTTGCATTTCCAGGTGGCCTTAGATGCAATTTGGTGCAATATAGCACACTTCAACACCCACTCCATTTTGTAAATAATTTTGCATTTTCACCTGGCCTTAGATG
>JAIPMN010014668.1:0-14937 GCA_020650975.1 Apostichopus californicus
TTGTATTTATTTCCTGTACTGCTCTTGAAAATACCTGGAGAACAAATATGGGTATGAATCCACATTGCTGGGTACGAGTACGGGTAACTATGGTGTATGCACCGGTATGAGTGCGGGTAACTATCTTAGAGTACTGGTATGAGTAAGGGTCACTATGTTGGAGTAACTATGTGTAGAATACCAATATGAGTACGGGTAACTATGTTAGAGCACCGGTATGACTACAGGTAACTATGTTAGAGCGACGCTATGAGTATGGGTAACTATGTTAGAGCGCCGGTATGAGTACAGGTAACTATGTTAGAGCGCCGGTATGAGTACAGGTAACTATGTTAGAGCGCCGGTATGAGTACAGGTAACTATGTTAGAGCGCCGGTATGAGTACGGGTAACTTTGTTAGAGCCCGGTATGAGAATGGGAAACTATTTTAGAGCACTGGTATGAGTATACACCAATACAAGTCTGGTAAGTATTGGGCCAACTTTGTTCTTGCTGCCTCAGGTTAATTGAAAATCTACAGAAATAAAATGTTTTCAGCTGGAAACCAACAAGATTGGAGAAAGAGTAGTGAGAGAGAACAGGCAGTTTGATTACTTCTTGGGTCTACCAGCTGATAATCAGATGGGTCAATATGGCTGACAGTTGATATGAAGAAAACAAGCAGGAAAATGTAAGGAAACAGCAAGGCATGACAGGGCTTTGAACAGCATCTTTCATTTGTTTCTATTATCATTTATGGTTGAATTTCTTCAAATGTTTATAAATGAACATATAGATAAAGGAGTACAAGAGACATGCAATCACAAGAACAAATTGAAAGAGCAAACAGCAGAGAGTTTGTACATCATACTTAACCAGATTCTCTGAAAGAAATGTGAGGTTCATTGCCAATAGATGACAGTTAATCAAGCTTAGGAAAAGATAAATGAATGGATAGATTGGAGGGGAGAGTAGGGGGACACAATAATATTCTTGTTTTGATTTGATTTTAACATTCGCTAGCAGTTAAACTGTACATTTAAACTTCAAAATTCTTTAAGAAGTACTTAACAATTCACAAAGTGTGAACATCCTCCATTTCTAAGTGTTTCAGGGAATACATGTTTAAAGACTTTGGTTATTACCTTATCTCTGTGCTTTGAATTGGTACTACAAAACCACACTGTAAGTAAATAATTCATTTAAATTTTTTTAGATATTGGGTGGAAGGGGGGTGGGGAGTGGGTGGGGAGGGGTGGAAATGGGGCAGGTGGGTAACTCCTTTGATATTTTGTATCAAGTGTCTCATTTTTAGCGGTACTTCTCTACGCTGTACACATACTATTATTCTACTAGAGACATCAGAATTCTACACATGTAAGGGCTACGAATGACAACTAACATCAAGTGACCATATCTCACTTTGTTATCAGCGTGACCTTGGAGTTTGGCAAGAGCTGGATTGAGGGTAGCCAGAATAGTATTCATCTTGATGATAAGAGGAAGAAGAAAAATATGACAGAACATCAAACTGATAATGATCATGTTCAAAACAGAGAAATAGAGGCAAAGCATATTAAAGACGTGAACTAGTGTGCAACCGTGAGAAAGATGGAACAGACTTAAATATGTGAAAAGATCATCCATTAAGAATGGTAGAACCCAAACACCATCAACAAGATTAGCAATTCTTCAGCAAAAAAATGATTAAAATAGTGACTTTATTTGGTCACTGTCGGAGGTAGAAACGTATTGAAACATTTGCATGACAATGACGAAAAATTGAAAAAAATATATATATTTTTGGGCCATTACTCTAACAAGTTTTTAATTATTAAACTTTAAATTTGTCTCTTCCTCCTCCTCTTTGACATATTTTAATAAGTCAGTTTGATTACTACCTTCATCTTAATGTAAATAAACAGACCTCATCAGCCGACCTCTTTAACCTCTGTATTTCTTTACAATGTATTCTCTCTTCTTGTATGAAAATTATCCAACATCCTTCGTGTATACACATGCCCCCACTGCCCTGTACATCTACATATGACAGATCAGTTGTGGTCACCTTAAAACTATGTATAACTATGTGTAACTATGATTTCATTTGTTCACTATTTTCATTATTAAATCTTAAGTAAATAATATTTTCATGATGCAAACAAGAAGCAAAAAGTAATAAATAGTTTCACCCAAGATAAACATTTCAGAAGATATTATAAATGCCAAGTGAAGTTAAGAGAAGATTACATTGGACACGACGTCCAAAGGCGGAAATATTCTGATGATGCATAAAAGTTATGATTACAAAGGGAGATTTTATACCGACAGAGTTAAAGAAATATGCTAAATGATCAAAGAAACTGTAATGTACAAACCTTTTGTAATTAACGCTTAATCTCACTAGGTGATACAGGGTTAACACAGTAAAATCAGTGTGCTTATATACTTTAAGGAGGTTGTAAGTACATCGCAACCTCTTCTCATTACTGAGCAAATACTAGGTAAATATGATAATGTTATTATGAAGCTACTAGATATGAAATAGAGAATGGTTGTAAGTGTTCAAGGAGTATGATCAATAATTAGCTGACAGGACATAACAAGACCAAATCAGAGAGCTCTGACTTAGTATGACCAATAGATATGGAGGTATCAATCTGATCTTTACTATAGAAGCTATTAAAACCTTAACATATGAGATGAAAGATCATCTGAGATTATTCCTTACCTAGCAAAGAAAAAAAACAAAAAAAACAATACAAATAATTTATGATTTGAATGAAAGAATTTCAGTGAGATGAAAATGACGGTATGTAAAGCAAGAAAGCGATACACACACGAAGCAGTTTTAATCTAGTCAAAAACTAGTATCATCTCCAAGAAAAGGTAGGTACACCCTAAGGAATCTTTACCCTCACAGGACTCTCAAGAATAAAACTGAAGAAACACTTTCTGCTACTGCATTCATAGCATGTATCTCTTCATATCTGGTAAACATTTCCATAGATCCTTTAATATATATTTTAAAGACTCCCAATCACTTACCGAGCTGTCATTCATAGGGGGCAGCACAACAATCTTCTCTATTTTACTGATTGTGATCCGCCACGTTTCCTTCAGAAGTCTCTTCAACACCGTCTTCTCACAATTTTGTGCTAGTACTGTAAGACTGTAAAATGTAAACAGAAAATAGAATGAAAGAACATAAAAGTCCGATTTTTGAAGACTAAGGGGGGTGGGGGAGGGGGGGAGAATAATTTTTATCACATCAGATGCCATATGGGAAGTTCTGGTATTGGAAGGTATGCAAGCGTTGGAATCAGGGAGATTCGAATGTCCAAAAAAAAAGAGAAAACCTGCTGAGGTGTAATAGAATATTAGGCTACAGCAGTAAACCCCCCTGTGCCCCCCTACTCCTCTCCTCCCCTCCGAGTAGTTCTACATCTCATTTCGACAGTATCGAGCAATCACTCCCTTGTGAAGAATGTTTACATGTTTAGTGACTTACTTGCCATCCAAGACATCTATCAATGGTCTCAACATAACATCCGCATCTTGTTGCACACTACTCCTCTGGCTGGGCTGACTGCCCATGTTACCCACACCCTTGACCTCACCCAAGAGACCACTCAGCTGTCCTATACTCTCTGTGAGTCTCCTCTCAAAACTGTAAGGAAAAACAAACAACAAGAGAAAGGAAGAATTATGGTAAAGCATACAAAAACAGACATTCAGGGGGGTAGGAGCCGGGGGGCACTTGGGCATGTGCCCCCCACTTTTTTCCAAAATAGCAAATGTGCCCAACTGGCAAATAAAATGTGCCCCTTTGATGAAGAACTGTCTTTGGATATCTTAAGCTTTTGTTAATCTTAATATTTTATTTTAATTATTTATTTTAGTCTGTACATGCTATTTTTAAGTGGCATCCCATATCTTTTTGTAGCACGGTTAACAATAAACAATCTCAATAAATAGTACTGATAGCATACTAACACATCATATATTTAAGTGATATGGCCGATGTGTATCGGTTTATAGCATAACGAGTGGTGGTTGTGGAATGAGAAAGTGCCCCTCTGATGTTGTGCCCACCCCCCCCCCTCACTTTTTGGAAGCTTCCTACCCCCCTGCAGACATTAATGTACAAAGAATCACTTTAAAGTACCTAGAAGAGAAAGAAGAAAAAACAACCTAAAAATTAGTCTCAAACAATTGTACATGAGCTAGACAGGTAGAATCAATATTGATGTAATAGTAAATTTATAATTCATACAGTAATGAAAAGAGAGAAAAGAAAAGAAAAGAATGTAAGAAATAGAAAGGAAAAAGAAGAATTAGGTCATTCTGCTGAGGTAATCTTGTGATTTTTCCTCATTATTTATATTTTACCTTCTAGCAAACACTTTGCTAAGTTGATCTAAGACCTCATTTAGACTGGACTGTAACTTGTTGAGGATTTCTGCAGCTTCATTGTCCAGTTTCTCTCCTCCCATAGACTCAAATAACTTTTCCAGCTGTATTCTGAGTTGTTGAATGTTGTTCATTAAGATACAGGCTTGTAGACTCTGAGAAATGAAAGTACAAATTACAGTGAATCTTATCATCCCAGAATATGTCTACAATGAGCGAACAATTTTATCTGCACTCTTTGATCTAAATTATATGAATTTAGAACGTTTAGAAAATTTAGAAGCTAACATGTTTTGACAGTATTTCCTAAGGACAGTACATGATTACATGATTAGCAACTAGAAAATTACGAATTTCTATATATTCTGCAACTTCCAAACTTACAATCTGAGCTTCACTGGTGTACTTGGGAAACTTTTCTGAGACGGTGTCTGCATAGGCAAGTAATACTCTGTTTACAGTCTGTTGAAATAAAAGAAAGTAATGACATAATTATAATTCCTTTATCATGATTTAATCCACAGGAAAAGAAAATGAGGATTAATCTCAAATACAGTATTATTATTATTACATCAATTACCATCATACACTATTTCACATACTGCAAAAAGTTTCCATTCTAGCATGATGTTACTCAGAGGCAAGCAAACAGAGTAATAGACAGACAGATGGACAGACAAATTAGTGTATTAATAAGACGGACCATAAGCAGTGTAAGCAGTCCTTTTCTAACAACAATCTATCCTAAAAATATGTTTGTTATGTTGATCCAAATCACCTGCAAATTTGTCACAATCATGCCATCTTTATTTCAATCCATCGAGACTGCAAACAAGTTGTATCGTAAAGTTAATGTCAAAGTATTGATGATGATGTAAACTATAGCCGTTGCACTGTGCTTTAATATAGTAGTAGCAACCGACAAAGAGTAACTATTTGACTTACAGCCATTATTGTTCTCTTATATAGTAGTAGCTACCAACAAAGAGTAACTCTATGACTCACAGCCATTGTACTGTTCTTTAATATAGTAGTAGCTACCAACAAAGAGTAACTCTATGACTTACCAACCATCGCACTGTTCTTTTATATAGTAGTAGCTATCAACAAAGAGTAACTGTTTGACTTACAGCCATTGAACTGTTCTTTAATATAGTGGCAGCAACCAACAAAGAGTAACTGTTTGACTTACAGCCATTGAACTGTTCTTTAATATAGTAGTAGCTATCAACAAAGAGTAACTCTATGACTCACAGCCATTGTACTGTTCTTTAATATAGTAGTAGCTACCAACAAAGAGTAACTCTATGACTTACCAACCATCACACTGTTCTTTTATATAGTAGTAGCTATCAACAAAGAGTAACTGTTTGACTTACAGCCGTTGTACTGTTCTTTTATATAGTGGTAGCTACCAACAAAGAGTAACTGTTTGACTTACCAGAGCATATCGTCTCATGTACCGGTTCAAGATTTCAGCGTTGGGACACTCTAGCTTCTTGACGATATCAAAACTCTGATTCAACTGAGTAAAGACATCGACCACTGAACATGAAAACCTTGCATGTTCTGCACTCTTCCTGAATCCGTCCTGAGCATCTCGTTCCAGAGCACCGTGAAGAAACTCCATGGAGAGTTCCTCATTTTCCTTCAACCACTGCATCACAAACGGCTCAAACCATCTTTAGGAAGGAATAAGTTCATAGAGAAATTTCCTTTCTTGCATCTTATCATTCATGGCATAATTAAATCCAGTGCATCAGGTATTACTGACCATATAAAACATACGTTACAACAGCATTGTAAAATTTATCAATAATTTGAACTTGGGATGGATTCTGGATATTCAAGTGAAACAATATTGCAGAGATAAATCTAAGGGACCTAACAATTAATCCATGCAAGCTACTTCATTAACCAATCATTTACACGTGCCGTAGTTTATAAGCCGCAGCCCACAACACACCATCTGGGCCATAGGACAGGGTTTGCTGCTTTAGACCTGTTCTAAAAAGTGCACAGAAGGATGATGGTAGCTCTATGTAGATAAACAAGTATGTTGTGATCAAGTCAACCATTCCTGTTCAAGGACTCTCAAGAACACTCTGTAATTTACAGAAGAGATTAATGTACCATGAGCTGAACAGAAGGTGGTGAAATCTAGTTCATAATGGCTAATGTGCAAATTGTTGACATGTTGACCCGGCCCTGACCTCGGTCTTATAATACTTACACTGGATAATCAGAGTCATCTTCAGCTGCTGGTAGGGCCTCTTTAATGTATTTATTGTACATCCATTTAATCTTAAAGTGAAGGTTCATGTACTCTGCACTAGTGCACGGCCTCAGCTGATCATGCTCTGTTGACAAAAAAAAATAAACAGTCATTTAATAATGTCTAATTTCAAAATAATAACAAAGAAATCATTGTCTAGAACAGGATTTTCAACCTGTAACAGCAGAAGTGCTTTGCTCATCATATTTCTTGTCTGTCAGGCAATAAAGGTTGTCAAAGATATCAATCCAGGCATACTCAGAATCTACATATTGCAATTCTCAGACATTTTTTTCCAGCGGTTACCATTTACGTAACAAAAATAAAGTTACACCTAATTCTCTGAGTGTATTCATTTATAAAGTAAAATCTAAAAATTATAATCATAAGTATGAATTTATATATATGCATGAATATATGAATCATGATGCATGAATATACAACTAGCCCTACCTATCTAAAAATTATAATAATGTATGAATATATATATATATGTATGAATATATGAATAATGATGCATGAATATTCAACTAGACTGACCTATCCAAATTTCTATGTTATTATAAAAGCTAAGTCTTATATTTTTAAGACCATCTTCATAATCAACAGTTACCTTCTAAAGCATATTTGATGTCCTGAGAAAACATTGTCCACATCGTGGAGGCACTGTCCTCACCAACATTGAGCTCATTGGGAAATCTAAAATAAACAGAATCAAGTCAAACGAATCAATGAATGAATATAATTCTCTCATAATATGAGAAGATGAACAATGGCATCTCAAATAAAACTGGAGTCTGTTTAAATGTTTGCCCCGGCTTGTAAAATTTGCATGTTTAAACACTGCTCTGCTCAGTTCAGGTGTGTAAATCCACATACATGTATCTCAGCCGGCAGTTTTCAGCAATTGTAGTTGGTATCAACAAGGTGAATGCATCCTACCTTTGGACAGTTTAACTTGAACAGCAGAACACATATATATTTTCCTTTTGGGACATTTGACATTCACGCAACCACGAATTCAATCCTATTAAAAATATACTCTTGGTATAAATTAAAAAAAATTTAAACAGATATTTTTTACATCGAATATTAATAAGTCATAGACATTTGAAGAGACTCCCCCCTCAATTCCCACCCCCCCCCCAACAAAAAGAAGGAAAAAAAAGAAGAAGAAGAAGCTAATGGCAGATTTAAGGAGTGCATCTCATTTATGGTCTGGTAACATGCAGAATTCACAACTGATAAGGCTCCCCTGGTAGTCCCTCTGATGATTCACAAGTTTCCTGGATTTTTTTTACATATTTCTTTTGACTGTGAGAGAGGGAGAGAATGCTTTTCATCACCAATGCTGCTGGTGTATATACATATCAGTGCCAGTCTAATCTTTGAGGTAAACTGAAACCCTCAATTACGATGCATACTCACTGATTGAGCACAGCCGTGTAGGTGCTTTTATCTTCTTCAATTACTGAAACAATTAGAGAGATGAGTTTGGTCCAGAAATCTAAACTTTTTGGACCTTGTCCATCAACATCGGGGTTCTCCTGAGGTGGCTGATCGGCAGACTCAGGCTGGAATTCTCGCTGGTAGAGTTCGAAGCAATTTTCGTAGATATATTCGTAGGTGGACTTAAGGCAGGCCTTCACGCAGTCTTTCACAACCGTGGCTGCCCGGGGTGGGCTTGCTAACTCTTGAACCTGAGAGAAAGAACAAACCCACAAGAACAAAACATTCTTGAAACTGAACTCTCTCATGAACAAGAGCATTAAAATAACAGTAGTATTGGCAGCAGTAGCAACAGATCCTATGTTTCTAGGACAAGTGACGTAGTCCATGAAATCTGCATGAAGTAGAGAACCGATCTGGTAGACAATTCATGATCAAGATTGCACCATTCTTGAAGAGTATATATAATAATACCTCAAAACAATATAATAGGCCTAGTAATGACAGAAACCTAACCAGATGATTACTCAAATCTAAATTTCGAAACAAGGAACAAGATTGCACCAATCTTGAAGAGTATATATAATACCTCAAAAAATATAATAGACCCAAACGATGATTACTCAAATCTAAATTTATATACAAGGATGCTTATCAGCTTTTTAACTTTCATTTTTATATTTAAATGACTAATTTAGCACCAATACCATTCAGATCCAAATATGGAAATAGTATCTGGACCTCAAATACCTCAAAAAAATATAATAGTGATAACAGAAACCTAACCGCCGATGATTACTCAAATCTAAATTTATATACAAGGATGCATATCAGCTTTTTAACTTTTCATTCATATATTTAAATGACTAATATAGCACCAATACCATTCAGATCCAAATATGGAAAAAGTATCTGGACCTCAAATACCTCAAAAAAATATAATAGTGATAACAGAAACCTAACCGCCAATGATTACTCAAATCTAAATTTATATACAAGGATGCATATCAGCTTTTTAACTTTTCATTCATATATTTAAATGACTAATTTAGCACCAAAACCATTCAGATCCAAATATGGAAATAGTATCTGGACCTCAAATACCTCAATAAAATATAATAGTGATAACAGAAACCTAACCGCCGATGATTACTCAAATCTAAATTTATATACAAGGATGCATATCAGCTTTTAAACTTTTCATTCATATATTTAAATGACTAATTTAGCACCAATACCATTCAGATCCAAATATGGAAATAGTATCTGGACCTCAAATACCTCAAAAAATATAATAGTGATAACAGAAACCTAACCGCCGATGATTACTCAAATCTAAATTTATATACAAGGATGCATATCAGCTTTTAAACTTTTCATTCATATATTTAAATGACTAATTTAGCACCAATACCATTCAGATCCAAATATGGAAAAAAGTATCTGGACCTCAAATACAAATAAGGAGCAAATACCTCAAAAAAATATAATTGTGATGATAGAAACCTAACCGCGATGATTACTACATATAATATATAAATATAACATATAATTATATTTATAAATATATATATATATTTATATCATATAATTTTATTTAGTTAATATAAATATAATATAATATATATAAATATGGAAACAGTATCTGGACCTACCTTCATCCTAAAAAATGTGATGCTGGTTAAGAGATCCACCATGGACTTTAAATCAGCCAGCTTCTCTGGATTGTTGGCTGGAAAGTTGTTCTTTTTGGAAATTAAGGAATTGAATATGAACAAAAAACAACAAATTAAAATCATCTTACAGAAACCATTGCAACAGATAATCATGAAATTAACCTTGAATTTTGTTGATGAGACTAAGATGTAGATGAGTCTGTTACATAACAGTGCAGAATTAATGAGATGAAACACTACATACTTGCGTCATAACGAGTTATCGATTTGCATAGTTTCAACTTCTGCAACAAAGTAGTTTGGTTTTCCGGTTATTAAAGCTTTAAGGATTATTTCTTTCCTTTCAAACTTGTTTTCTTTAATAAAAGTATGTTCTCTTCCTTTCAAACTTGTTTGCATCTTGTTTTCATTAAAGGCTTCTCCATTCTTTAACAGTCATTGCAATGTACTAAATGTTTCATATAATATCAAACTGATTCATGTATTTCTGTGATATTAAAATTTCTAGCAAAATTCTCCTGCTTTGTATTAATTCTTGTGTAAATAGTCTATGTTCCTGGAAGTTAGGTAAATGTCTAAAATAAAAATACTTACTCTGTATGATGACAGGTCTATCCTGACAGAGTTGTGCAGTTGGTCTAATAGTTTAACAAATTTGTCTTTCTGTCGGTAAAAAACAGGCAAATGAAAAAAAAAAGACACATTAAATCTACAATTCAGAGGAGTTCATGATTTGACAATGTTAGATGGTGATATACTTCCACAAATTCATGACTCCAATGATGTATTGAGATTGGACTTCTACTAGGTACAAGGATCTTGCCCTGGAGGTTAGAGAGAAAATTAAACTACAATACCTATAAATGAACAATGTTTTATCAACCCCAGTAAACGTTAGAAAGTTCCATTGACTTCCTTTTCCTATCAAGTGAATGTGGAATCAAAATGAAACAGATGGTAGTTTAATTATTTGATAAATTATCCACGGCTGTCCAGATCTGACAAGCAAAAACTCTGATCAAATGGCAAAAACTCACTGTAGCAAGCTTGAGGGGGACTACTGTTGTAGGATGTTGTTTTATACTAAGCTGATGACTGGTTGAAATAAGCACACCCCTAAATATGTCACTATTTATTAGCAAATTTAGCTAATGAGCCAATCACCAGTGAAGCCAAGGAATTTCAAGGTAAGCCTTCATTCACTATGTGTGCTTATCAAGAGATCTAGAATCTTATTGACATTCTGGAATGGTGAAATTTCTATCATGTACGCTACAATGTCTTGACTTTACAATAGAGATTGAGAAACTACAGTAAACCTGTCCCAGCTAGGCATGATAGGCTGGACACTATTCCATGTTAGCTATGAGTGATTTAAGGAAGCCCACAGAGTCAGCATGTACCATACAATGACATGACGCTAAAAGGGATATCAGTTTCTCCGTTCTTATGAGAGAAAAAGAAGAAATAGAAAAAAAAGTTAAACTCACACCAAAGTTAGAAGCACCAAATCTATCGCTTGCAGACACCACCACAGATGCAGTGGTGTGGGCGTAAAAGGCATTGATGTTGGCCAATAGCATACTCATGACAGCAGGCACACCGGAACACATGTACTTAGATGACATACATGAAAAGTGGCTACGGAAAAGAAAGAAAAAAACAAGGAAAAGCTTGGTTCATGAACAAAGTATCTCAGGAATATATTCTATAAATTGGTGTCTAGTAGGTTAATTGAGTAAAAGCTCGCTTAACTCATGTCATAGTTTGAATAAACTGACTCAATTTTAATGAGTGACTCACATCAAGGCTTGGAAAACTGACTCATGACTGGTTCAGGTACATGTGGTGTCTTGATAAACTGTCTCCATAGCCCTTAACTGACTACATATGGTTTCTTAAATCAACTTAACAAGGTGATTCACTCACGTGATGGCTTGATAAACTGACTACATCAACATGAGTGACTCATGATATGGTTTCTTAAATTAACTCAATATGGCGAGTGACTCACGTGATGGCTTGATAAACTGACATCATCATGAGTGACTCATGTTATGGTATTTTAAATTAACTCAATAAGGTGGTTGACTCACGTCATGGCTTGATATTACTGACTACATCATCATGAGTGACTCATGTTATGGTTCCTCAAATTAACTCAATAAGGTGATTGACTAACGTCATGGCTTGATATTACTGACTACATCATCATGAGTGACTCATGTTATGGTTTCTTAAATTAACTCAATAAGGCAAGTGACTCACGTCATGGCTTGATATATTGACTCGATCCCATATCTCATAGCAAACTCATCTACAATCTCTTGAGGTGTCTCTTCAAAGTATATCTTCCATCCATCGTCTCCCTTCGTATTTGGCAGTTTCACCTGACCTCCTTCTTGTTCACTGAGGTAATGGAAAGTATTCTGAAGAAAACACAAACAATTCCAAAGGGTTAGTGATAATTGCAAGTCCATGATAGGGTTTATAATGACCTCCATTGCGGCCTGGTCCTTTAGCAAAGTTGACCATACTTCCAATATATCCTGACAGATAGATTTTAATTTTTTGTCAGATCTTGACAAGGAGAATCTGAGGTACGGTGTCAAGAAGGATTAATTGTTACGTATAATTTTGTTTTATATTTCTTCAAATTCTGTATATTGATCATGCAATTACCTTTAAAGGATGCATCCATTTTCCTGGATGCTTTCTTCCTTTTGTTTTGTTACTGACTTATGGTGTGAGGTAGAATTTACACTTAGATTTATGAGCTATCTCACTAGTGATTGACATTATCAGGACTTGTTGCAGGAAGATTGGAGGAAACAAATAGGGAATGGGGGGGGGGGAGTTTCTCTGCATTGAATGTTTAATTACACACATTCACTGATCTGATAGCAAGGTTCTCATCAAAGGGGTAATTTCTCTGTTCAGCAATTGGGTGGTTGGGGGAGGGGAGTGGGTGAGGAGTAAACAAGGTGTATGTTTTTAGTAAGTAAGTCAACTTGATTGAATCCCAGAAGGAAATTACATATCTGCGGTGAGCAAAACAATTAATGATACAAACTACAAAGAACATTGATACAATGAATGATACAAAATTCAAAAAATTCATTGATAATATACAACAGTTATATTTACCTCATGAAGGCAGGTGTACTGTACATGGTAAGGTGCTACAGACTTCTCTTCTCCTTTAATCTCTACACTGATATGTAACCTTATTGCTCCTGATACAGCTGACTTGTCTGTTCTCTTCTCTGTAAAAACAAAAAAACACAGAAATGTAGGCATCAAATTTAAGATTACTAAGAACATGTAAAACTGAGAAACAAACTGAAAAGTTGATGAGAATGAGATCTCCCAAACTCTGACATCAGCAAAAGATTTTTTTTTTATAACTTCATTATCTATCTAGTGCTACAGTTACAGGTGGAGCCTAACCTTGACAAAAAAATTCTAAGGTTGGACCTATCCTTGTCAACCATCTATTTTACAACAAAATTCTAAGGTGGGACCTATGTTTGTCAACCATCTTTTTGACAACAAAATTCTAAGGTTGGACCTATCCTTGTCAACCATCTTTTTTACAACAAAATTCTAAGGTTGGACCTGTCCTTGTCAGGCATCTTTTTTACAACAAAATTCTAAGGTTGGACCTATCCTTGTCAACCATCTTTTATACAGCAAAATTCTAAGATGGGACTATATCCTTGTCAACCATCTATTTTACAACAAAATTCTAAGGTGGGACCTATGTTTGTCAACCATCTTTTTGACAACAAAATTCTAAGGTTGGACCTATCCTTGTCAACCATCTTTTTTACAACAAAATTCTAAGGTTGGACCTGTCCTTGTCAGGCATCTTTTTTACAACAAAATTCTAAGGTTGGACCTATCCTTGTCAACCATCTTTTATACAGCAAAATTCTAAGATGGGACTATATCCTTGTCAACCATCTTTTTTACAACAAAATTCTAAGATGGGACCTATCCTTGTCAACCATCTTTTATACAACAAAATTCTAAGATGGGACTATATCCGTGTCAACCATCTTTTGACAACAAAACTCTAAGGTGGGACCTATCCTTGTCAAGCATCTTTTTGACAACAAAATTCTAAGGTGGGAACTATCCTTGTCAACCATCTTTTTGACAACAAAACTCTAAGGTGGGACCTATCCTTGTCAAGCATCTTTTTGACAACAAAATTCTAAGGTGGGAACTATCCTTGTCAACCATCTATTTTACAACAAAATTCTAAGGTGGGACCTATGTTTGTCAACCATTTTTTTGACAACAAAATTCTAAGGTTGGACCTATCCTTGTCAACCATCTTTTTTACAACAAAATTCTAAGATGGGACTATATCCTTGTCAACCATCTTTTTTACAACAAAATTCTAAGGTGGGAACTATCCTTGTCAACCATCTTTTTGACAACAAACTTCTAAGGTGGGACCTATCCTTGCCAGTCATCTCTTTGCTGATCATACAAGACAAAAGTCACAGTTTCTTTTGATACATCTGATGTGACTGAAAATGACAGCCCATCATCATAAAACAAAATAGGCCAGAACTGAGAAAGTATCGTTAGCTGAGTCTAGATCAAGATCCAAACTACAGGTGCCCTCTATTTAATCTTTAGAAACAAGTACATGACACATAAGTCACAAAGTTGTGTAACCATAGGAACCATGAGTCACATATGTTAGTTTCAGTGTATCAGTACTTGTTCAAACAGGGCTAGCTAGTGTAACACTTACCTAGATTATACCAAACATCCATTTCACCACTCAGAGTTCTCACTTCAATGATTGTCTGTCCAAGAAAGTCATCCGACTCTCGTGTTAACTTTTGCATCAACTTAGACTTCAAATCGTCATCTTCGTCCCTATGGAGGCAGAAAATGTGGAGAAAAAAATCTGCATATTTTAGGCTTTCACAAATAAATTAAACTTTATCAAAGTTTAACATAATATCTGTAGTTTACAAAATTAGTATTTTTTCATTAATGGCTTCTTGAAAGCTTTAAATAATGGTGTGATGACTTTGATGAATTGAGTTGTAAAGAACTTCCCTAGAATAGATGACAAACCACATCTTTATGACCATGGTCATGGGGGGGGGGCATTGCTAT
>JAIPMN010014670.1:0-42584 GCA_020650975.1 Apostichopus californicus
GTTTTATTGCAGATCACAGCTATAATAGTAGTGTGGGAGACGTTAGTATTAAAATCATAAAATTGTGGTACGCTGTCGGCGGTAAGTGTTAAGTAGTAAATAAAGGAAAAATCTTTTGGCAGGGCTAGAAAAAGCCGGGCTTTACAGGGTATATCTTTTAAATGGTGATGGTTTTTCTTTTCTTTAGTAGATAAATGACTTTTTGCTCTGGATGTGTCTTCCTATGCATTAAAACTGAAGTACGTTAAGCTATTGTCACTTCAAAGTTAAGACTTGGTAAACCAAAGCTGTGTAAAGAAATTTAGATGGATATAGAGTGGTTATTGTCTAAACTATGGAATTTTTTTGAGAATGACAAATTCTGTTATGAAATATTTTTTCAAACTATTTTCACAAGTAATCTCATATCGTAAAATCAAGATTATAAGCTCCGATAATTAAAAGAAGGATAGAGTAAAACTCTGCTTTTGAGAAGTAACAGTGTTATTGAAAAAATAAATGGAGTCTGCTTCCATTAGCAACTAATGACAATGACCAGGCTGGATATGCTGACTTCTGCTAGTCTAACTAAACACTAATTGAACAATTCTAGCCCTGCCACCAGCTAGCATACTTGTAGGAATCATGCACTTTTTCTCTTTGATTTGGTTCTATGGATAAGTGATGCCTGCAGTCTCTCATCTTAAAATATTTGATATGAACATCATTGCTCTTGGTTTTCATTTTCCTTACTGCTGCTGCTGCTGCTGATATGCTATAAAATGTAGATCTACTGCCACAGACATCACTGTGTATGTCCAGGCATGTACTAACTAACATATCCTACTAACATGCAGAGATTGGTATGAAGCAACTGGCTTGTTCTATGCCCAGTTAGTTCTTCCTCTAAATCTTGAAAAACAAATACAATTTAATGCTGATCAGATTGGGTTCAAAATGCAATGATGAAGTCTTTCGACACAACCCAAAATTGTATACTTCAAAATTGCCAAGCTCAGAAACAGAGACGGGTAGAACCATGTAAGTCAATATGCTTCT
The DNA here is from genome assembly GCA_020650975.1 of Apostichopus californicus. Lineage (NCBI taxonomy): Eukaryota > Metazoa > Echinodermata > Holothuroidea > Aspidochirotida > Stichopodidae > Apostichopus > Apostichopus californicus. Next base: position 1,039 of record JAIPMN010014670.1, read on the forward strand.
TTAAAAGGACTGCATTTTGTTGAAGATTAACTGTATGGGGGAGGGGAGACTGGGGGGGGGGGTTGTTTCAGTTCATATGCTAACTGTCACTGTTTTGTTCCTTGAGGTGTTTGCAGAGTAAAATGTTCAATTCATGAAAGTGGACTGTCAGAATCAATTATCATACTGTAACGTTAAGTGTTTTAAAACTTTGTTTTATTTTCTTCAGTATCCCTCATTGCATTGTTTGATTAAATACATTGATTGATGTTTTCATCCACCCGTTCCTCTCACAAATCATTTATAAGTCTTCATCTAGTTTAAAGCTGAGACTTTCATGAATCCTACTTTCAACAGTCCCCTGCATACAGTAATGTATATTTTTCAAGATGTATTCATGTTTATTGTGTTCAATACAGTTATTACTTTACTCACATAGTGTGAGTAATTGCTAGAACATGTTTAATATTAACTAATAAGCACTGTACTATACCTATTTGCCTCTGTGAATTACTGTAGGGAACTTCAATTTCATCAGTTTGTCCGATATATACATCATATATATGATAGCATAGCACGATAATTTAAGTTCACATCTCAACAAACATTTTACATCCAATCTCAAGTTTTGTTTCCTAATTTTTGAATTATTCTACCTAACTAATAAATACTGCAATTTGTAGCAGTTAAGAGCCCATTAAAATTAGCAGCTATACTGATGAACTTTAGTCTTTAAACTGAATCAGTTCTTTTGTCTATATGCTGTAGTGCATTGATCCAACGTAGACCACCAAAACAACAGTAAAGGAACAAAGAAAAAGTCCTAATGAAGGTACATCCTAGAAACTGGGACAAAAAGTTGTCAAGAATGTGGCTCCATGCCTCTAAAATGGTTTGAATTGTCTGTGTGGTAGTGTCATTACTCAATTACTTCATGATGGAACTATTTTGGAAACTTTTACTCCTCTCATGCCAAAAAACTAATATGTTATAGATATTAAAGAGAGGACTGACTTTTAACTGTATATTCATGTATATCTAACTGATTAATCTTTCTAAACCCATAGCTTTGTACACGTAGGGGCAATTGGTGCCAAAAACTAATCCTTACTGATGTGGCCAAATCAAAGTTAATTATTCATTACTTAATTACCTAATAATGACCTAATAATTAATGACATAAAACCACATTTTTTTCTTTCAAACTTTATCATTAAAACTTTAATTTCTAAAACCTTGCTTTTCTTTAATTTCTAAAACCTTGCTTTTCTTTCCGTGACAGATTTCTGTTCATTGGAGCCCAACACTGGGCCGTGTCGTAATTTTGAGGTGTATTGGTACTATGACGAGCAGTACAGCCAGTGTGCTAGGTTTTGGTATGGAGGATGTGAGGGGAATGACAACAGATTTTCTACTCAGAAGTCCTGTGAAGCATCGTGCATAGAGGATCATGAAAAGCTGACGCAAGAAGGTTAGTTCAGGGAGTAGCAGGTTATGAATCTTTCAGCTTTAATTTATCACATAAAGAGAAAACTACATCATGATATATTAGCAACTTGCCTGTTCCATATTAAATTTATTCATTTTGTCAAATAAATATGTGTGTATGTATTTCAGATCCTCCTGCAAGCAGGAACTCACGAAGAAGCCATCAATGGCTTATCAAAGCCGCAAGCTGACCAAAGTCAGTCTCTTAGATACATATTTAACGTCCATGATTATGAATTGTCAATTGTCAACAACTCTGTAACTGGACAACATACATTAGTCTTGGAGTGACTCGAACTCGGGACCTTATGATTGAAACGCACCAGCGTTAACCACTGAGCTAACACTCCTCAATATGAAAAATATGAAATTTTATGAAAAATAAAATTATGAAAAAAAAAATAACAGATATATAAAATCCTTAGGCTCTGTTGCCCAAATATTTTAAGAGAGGAAAAGTAAATGTTAGGCCAGAACAAGATTTGAGCCAGTGACCTTGGGATTACAAGTCCTGTGCTTGCTTCAGAGTAAACAACAAGAATTAAACACTACTCTAATAGTAGACATACGTAGCCTAGCCTACTATGCATTAAAGAATTGGGGCTGATGCTGTTATAGTCATCGACTACTGAGAGTATCAACCTACTAGTGATGCCTTTTGGGGGCAGTAAAAAAAGACAGAAACATTATCCAGGAATATGGTGAGAAGTAGATATGGTTTTGAAAAGGACTCGGCTTCTTAAAAGGAATAGGTCTTATCATAAAAATAAACCTTGTTGATATACCAAAGCTTGTATGTGCTATTTTTGTCAATGTCAATAGCAGTTATTAAAGAGAGACTGAAAACTCTCACACTATCAGTACTGATGAGAATACTTGTATTATCTTTCATATTATCTCTAAGTATTACTATTTCAATATTGTTTTTATTAACCCAAAGGTGTATGAGTCAGTGTAAAGATGTTATAATGTATTTCATGTTACAGAACTAGAGTTATTGGAATGTGGCTAAAATATTAATCATATTAAATATTCTTCTTAATTGATGATCCTGTGTCTCACTGAACGAAAGCTTGTTGTTGATTCCATCTTTTTCAGATCCCCAAATTAAATATTATTTAAAAAAAGAATCTTTTCCAATTACTCTGAATTACGATCTCTCCTAAGCATCCAAATGTCTATAGGCCAATCTTCAGATGTTACTTTTGCGGTTCCTCCAGAAGGGTGTTTTGTTAACAAATGTTGCCTCTTGTTAAAGCCAGCATGCACTGTTTAAATATTTGATATTTCTCTCTTTTTTACAGAACTCTGCTCCTTACCTAAAGATGCAGGCCCATGTGCCGGAAACTATCACAGTTATTTTTATAATACAAATACTCAATCCTGTGAAGCATTTATTTATGGTGGTTGTCAAGGCAACCAAAACAGGTTCATTGGACAGAATGAATGTGAATCAATTTGTGGAACTTTCCATAAAGGTGAGCAAAAGAAATATATTTTTCTTTGTTCTAAGAGTCTGTAGAGTTTTCTGAAAGAGACAAAAAATAAGAAAGAAAGAAGATATTGTCTCTTTTACAAATATGTAGCTAAGGTGAAATTCAAATAATGTCCAACTTGCTCTCCGACAATGATGTTCCTAAAATCCATCTTGGATATTTTATTTCCATGGTTGGTGGTAAAAGATTCATGCGTATATGAAGAACTAGTCTCTTTAAATTTATGGCTCCTTAAAATGACTTCGGTGAGCGGCGCTGTCATGACACACTTGTCTCGTTCAACTAAAAATAAAACCAATTAACAGTTTTCCATCTCTGTCCCATTCAGATCCATGTACTCTACCATCCGATGCTGGTAGATGTCAAGAGGAATTCGGGATGTGGTATTACGAGCTATACTCAGACACTTGTCTGCCTTTTGTCTACTCTGGATGCTTTGGGAACCCTAATAGATTTACAGACAAATCCCAGTGTGAGGACCGTTGTGTCCAACACAGCCATGCTGTTACTGTCCTTGTTCCCGAAGGAACAATCAATAGTAAGTTACAAATGTCTCTCTCTCTCTCTTGAAGTACTGCACTACATTATATCAGCTCCTATTTGTTGGTATTTTAATGCGGAACGTGGCTGTGATGTGCCTTTAATTCTTTTTTAATCTGATACATATGACAATCCATAGACATTATATTTATACATGTATGTAAACTATATTTCATTCTGAAATCTTGCTACAAAAGTAGACTTTGCCATAGTATATATAGCTAATATTACAATGTTTTGTTTGTTGTTTCTTCTATTTATCCACCATGTCTTTTGTTTTGTTAGAATTATTCATTCTATTTGCTAGCTCATTTTACCTAATATTTCTGTATTGTCTTCTATTCACTTGAAAAAAAAGAATTGCTGTTTCTTCCATTGCTGATCCAAATTCTTGTTTTATCATTGTCCTAGTATGTGATTTCTTTGTCCTAGCTGTACTTCCCAAAAAATAATAATAATAATTATTTTGATTCCCAAGTTTGTTTTTCAAATCAGATTTTATTAATATTCAATCTTACCACCTATTTTGTGCATAAGTTTGGAGAGGTTTACCTTCGTGTAGACCTGATACTTTTATTTCCCCTCGTCTTTTTTTTTGTCCATAGTATGTGCACTCCCAGCTGAGAGTGGAGACTGTCGAGATAGACAGATCAAGTGGTACTACAACCAAGGCACAAGACTTTGTGATGTGTTCACCTATAGTGGTTGCAATGGCAATGAAAATAACTTTGATACACAGGACATATGTGTTCAGACTTGTAAGTATATATGTACATATTGGTCTACATAGCTAAATGAGAAAGATAAATATGAAAATAACGGTAATGATCGCAGTACATCATGTTAAATGGTTAACCTGTTTTTATGCATAATGTAAAGTTTTTCCGGCAACACAAGTTTTCATTCTGGAATGTGTACGACAGAAAACAAGTAATTACTACTGACAGTATGAATAATGACATCACCAAGGTCTTTGTAATAGCCAAGATATAAAATGTTTTCATCTGGAGCTTTTATGATTGATTCAGGGAATTTTGACATAGTAGCTCAGGAGCATGGATTGCATGTTATTTAGGACATATTTTTTGTTTTTTTCAGCAAATGACTGCCTTGTTATCGTCTTTGCTGAGATTGTAGTATTAATTGTAATATATTGTATATATTTTTACAATGCATGTTTTTATTTATGACTATCATTGCAGGCTCAAGTGGTATTCATACTGTATACCTAACAACTGTCAGACCAACGACCCAAAAAAGCAGTAAGAACTTTCACTCTCCAAATATCATTTCAATTTTTAAAATTATTTGGTAAAGATAATTGAAGTGTAGTTAATGAATATATTAGCCATTAATAACATAACTTGAGACCATCTATTAAAAATATGATGATGTTGTGTATGTCTATGTATGTGTTAGGCTGCTACATGAGAAACAAACCAGTTATTAAAAATTGGTTAAAGAAACTTTGATAAGTATTCATATTGCTAATATTTTGAATCGAATATTATGTTATTACATTTTTGTATTGATAATTGTTCCATCCTAGTTGTTTTACATAAGTAGAAATAAAATGATATGAACTAGAGGAGAAACTTGTTGAACATGAGATGAAATGTTGAGTGATCACTTTGTGTTGTTGATGATAAATACTTTTCTCATAAATTTAGGTTACTTATATCTTAATGATGTTGTGTATGACTATGTATGTGTTAGGCTGCTACATGAGAAAAAAAAACAGTTATTAAAAATTAGTTATAGAAACTTTGATAAGTATTCATATTGCTAATATTTTGAATTCAATATTATGTTATTACTTTTTTGTATTGATAATTGTTCCATCCTAGTTGTTTTACATAAGTAGAAATAAAAATGATATTGAACTGGAGGAGAAACTTGTTGAACATGAGATGAAATGTTGAGTGATCACTTTGTGTTGTTGATGATAAATGCTATTCTCATAAATTTAGGTTACGTATATCTTAATGCTTGTCATGTAAAGCTAACTTCTACATAGTCCATTATAAACGCATTACCTTACATCTTCATTCCCTGTTTAGGTCCAGAAATCACGTTTACTCCTCCACCAACAAGGCAACCAACTCCTAGAGCAGAAACAACAGGTATTCTCCTACAAAGTACTTTCATTAAAATGCAGACATTTATAAACCACTTATAGCTGCAGTTCAGTTCAATTTATCAAAGTTACTAGTACAACAAAACTTTATTGGCCAACATCAGGCCTTCTTTGTGATATATATATATTTTATAATTTGGTCAAATATTGAACTGATTTGAATCAGTGGTGGAGCTAGGGGTATTGGTCAAGGGGCGAGAATGGTCTGTAGGGGCGCTTTCAACACTATCTAAGCGGAGCGCCACCACAGGTTGGCGCGGAGCGTACAGAAATTTTTGAGTAAAGATACTCACTAGATCGCCAAAAATGACACTTTCCGGGCCTTGCTAATTTACAGATAATGTGATAAATGTCAATAGGTAGATGAGAGCGCAATAAAAAAGTCAATAATCGCGAATAAGTAAAAAGCTGAAAAGGGCGCCAGCAGTACATTTGAGTACGTCAGGGGGGGAGGCTTCCGCCCCCCAGACTGTATGGACGCTCCGCCACTGATTTGAATGTAAAGATTCAATGTCAACCAAGCTGTAGCATATGGAAAGATGAAGGATATCTGTAACATGAAACAGTTGGTATCATAGTAGTGGAAATTTGGTACATTGGTAATTCAAGAATTGATAATTAAAAGGCATTCATGTGAAAGCAGGATGGAAAGGTTACTACATCAGCTGTATAGAAATTTTCCAGCAAGGTTTGGTCTAGCTTTGTGTGGGTTCACGTTTTGTATTAAGATATGATACTGAGGGCGGCATACGTTTTATCTGTTACAGCTACCCAGGTTGTCTTGAATACGTCTCCTTTCTCAACCCTACGACCCCGTACCGACTGTGAGAATGAACGGACCGAAAGCAGCATTCTAGGGCAAATTGGTCAGTTTATACCTAGGTGCACAGAGGAAGGCCTTTATCAACGACTGCAGTGCCATGCCAGCATAGGACAATGCTTCTGTGTGAATGAAACAACTGGTTCAAGGTTTGAGGAAAGCTTAACCAACTTTGCCCAACCAGACTGTGAGGGTAAGATGGAGTATATATTCTCTTCATCAAGGGTATAATTCACTTTCTATTAGAGCATACCTTCTGGTGCTGGTTACTCACCGGTAAATGTGTTCGTATATGAATCATGAGAGTTTGAAATGATGTACAACATTCGAGTATTGAAACTGTAATCATCAACTGTGTTAAGATGGGTCAGCACAGGAAATGTTAAATGGTAATGCTTCTGTATTGTGAGTGAGAGGCTACCTAGCTCTCTGTAGAGAGAAAGTAATAAAAAAATATGCTCCAACTCAAACTATCTGTAGTGTCTTATCTCTTAGAATGATAGGGATACCTCTGAAATGGGATAAGATAATGCTAAGCTCTTTGCAATGGGAGAGGTTTTCATCATAACCTTCTCTGTTTTATACAGGTGAACAGTTATGGATAAAACTTGCTATTTCTTAAAATTTGACAAATTATTGTAGTTTCATACTAAAGTTAATTAATAAAGAGTGGTTGTAGCTCAAATTGCTTTTCGCAGCATCTGTGTATCAAATAACTTTCATGTTGTCATAATTTGTATAATATATAGTTTGTTTTCTTCTCTTGCAAGAATTCTTTGCCAATTACAAAGATAAGAAGACCACATTATCACCAGTCACTACCTCTGTACCAACACCAGGTATGATATATTTTACAGTTCATGTAGTACTGTAATAAAGGAATAAAGTAGCTACAAAATGAAGAGGCAAATCTCAAAAAGTAGATACCCAAATAATGATCATGTTTGTATGTGAGATGTAATTCAAGTAGTTTTTGGCATTATTACATATTATTATGATATTTATAATTTCTGTACTATGTATTAAAAAAAAAAATCATTATAGGGTGTTTAACAGCTGTGTAATATTCAGTAACAGTCTAGAATATAGGTATTCCATAATTCTTTGTCATATCCTTCCATTGAATTAATTGTAGTTAAAAAGGAATGTCCAAAAGCAGCTATATTCCAGTTCCTATCATTTTTTGATGATTTTGCTTTTAATATTTCTAGCCTGCTAGTATACAGGTGTACCAAGCCATGTGCATACACACGATGGAAATCCTTGAGTCCTTGCAAAAACAAATCTACCAGAAATACTTTAGCCATGTTTAGGCTTTCTAAACTGAAAATATTCGACACAACAGTGGGATAATTTTCGGGTGATATGACTGGCTAATAATCCTCAATTGTAACTAGTCATCTGAAACAGTTTTAGACACATAAGCAACTTTAAAATAAAGTTTAAGCTCCTCCAAGGATCACTGTCTTTTGTGGTACCTTTTGAGGTTGTTTAGCCCAGAGGCTGTATGTGTGCATGTTGTATCATATATCTTGATATAAGTATGAAATCTTAGTCATTGTGAAATTGTTTCTTTTCCTATAAATGTTCAACTCTTTTTGTGATCATGTTTAAATTTCACTTAATCTAGCTTTGGATACTTACCAATGAAAGTTTTTATTAACTTTTCTTTAACATTTAGCAACTTCAGCTCGGCTTCCAGAGTCACAAATAACAACATTAGCCCGATCACCGTAAGTCATTTATTTGTAACAACTGTTTGTATTAGTCAGTGGTGGGGTTATGGGTTTGTTAGATAAAAAAGTGGGAGAAAGCTCATGGATCCCTTAACTGCAGGGTAGACTTGAAATGGAAGAATATGGCATTCATTCTCCTTTGCAGTTATTTGCTGCTATCATTCCTGATTACTCTACAGATAGATAAAGGCATGGTATAGCAGCTAGCTGAGTGATTGCCCTACAATCATTAGGTACCTGGTTCAAATCCTCACCTGCAGGAACCAGATTCTCTTGACCTATTCCAGGCGCGTAGCCAAGGGGGGTGGGGGGCGAAGGGGGCGACCACCCCCCCCTTTGAGCATATTTTTTAGTATGTTTTTATGATATCGCTAGTAATTTCAAAATAGAATATGCTTAGATACAACTTACAAGGCCTGGGAAGTGCCATTTCCAGCGATCTGGGAGGCATTTTCGGCCAAAATTTTCAAGATTGCTGCTTTGCAGTGTAATTGAGCATTGTCTTCTATGGATTGGGTATTTCTGGTTTGCATATTGGAAACAGCTGGTGTTTGGGTTCTATTCCTTCAGTGGTTTAGAAACAACTTTGTTTGCCATAGCTGCACTGCAGTGATGAAATAATAAGCCTTACAGAATGTTTGAATTGTGCTTTTTCTGTGATTGTGTATATCATCTCTGAGGGTGCATCATAATACTATACACACATGTATGTTACAATAAGAATCCAAATTCAAACAACGGCTGCTGTTTTTTTAATTTTCATATCAGTATTCTATTTCTTTCCTCGTTGAACAGTGAATTCATAAATTTAGATAAACCATTAAACAATGCCACAAAGTTACAAAGAGGAGATGAGGTTGGTTTGCGGTGCCATGTCTCTGGGACCCCACCACTGGATTATCTATGGTACAAAAATAATGAAGTGATTGAAGTTAGTCTTGATTCACGCATGAGAATTAAACAGTTTGGCTGGGGGTCTCGACTCACAATCGATGGTGTAGACACCACGGACAATGGAAATTACATGTGCCGTGCCAGAAATAATGCAGGGGAGGTGTTGACCACCGGAATAGTGACAGTTAGATTACCTGGTGAGTCGTTGTTACAGCTTTGCATCTTTAAGTTAAGCAGTATTTTCCATTTTTAGACTTTTCATAATTTTTGTAGCTCTGATGCTCAAGTAGACTAAATTGTTTTATGATATTGAATCATTGTTTGTTTAGGCATTGTTGGCATGTGATTTTGACAATCATAAATGTCTGATTATTTACAAAAGCACTGGTTTGTTAATTAGTATCAATTTCAAGGTGGCTAGTAAAAATTAGAGCAAGTTGCAATACTAAGTTTTGCTAGAAATTACAACCTTTAATAGCACTGTAAGATAGATAAAACAGTAAACTGATATGCCAATATTAACTAAGCATTTAAGAACAATTAAGAATGTGCTATTTATGTTTGTTTGTGAAACTGAATTATAATGCTAATGAGACATACAGGACATTTTTATTAGTTGTAAATGATCTAACTGTCTGATTTTCAAAGTGGGGTCGCGGAGGGTCTTGAACATAAATGACTACTTTAAAAGTTGCAAACTACAACACCATTTTGCAACTAAGCACTCCTAATCCTATAAAGATTCTGCCACGTACTGTAGGGTTTCTGCTTGTCGCTACAAAATGCAGACAGTAATGAAACGTGATACCTTCTTATCTTTAGCTGGACCTGAGATGTCCATCCCTGTATCGTTTGTACAGTGTGCTGTGGGTATTGACCGCAGCTGTATGTACTGACTGTACACTAGTGTCTAATTATTGAAGGTAGCAAGCTGTGTGTGTATTTTCTTGGATCGATGGTGGTGTCTAACACTTCTGTTACACCTCATTCTAAACTAGGTGAGATTACCGGCATTAGACGTTTCTTTTTGCGCGAGTCTTCACACCCTTTAAGTATGCCTATATATATAGCCTATTGTAATATGAAGTATGCCTCTAGAGCCTCATGTAATATGAAGTTTGCCTGGCCTATTGTAATATGAAGTTTCATTGTACCTTTGTAATGTACGTAGTGACTATCTGTGAGAGTTTCTTTGTTTCTCCAGAAATTATACCACCATCGGTTCAAGTTGATGCTGCAAATGTGAGTGTCCTCACTGTTGGTGACACTTATAGAGTAATATGTGAGGCATCAGGGGTTCCAGAGCCAACAGTTTTGTGGATCAAAGATGGTGCTGATGTCAATACCCTTGGAGGCAAAAGAATTTCCAACAGGGCGGGAAAACTAAAGATCAAGGATGTTGTAACATCTGACTCTGGAGAATATGTTTGCCGTGCTGATGATGGTCAGGGAAACATTGAGGAGAAGGTGCTTGTGCTTCAGGTACAGGACGGTAAGTTACTGAACCTTGTGTACCTTGTGCTTCAGGTACAGGAAGGTATGTTTCTGTAACCTGGTGTGCCTTCTGCTTGAGGTACAGGAAGGTATGTTTCTGTAACCTGGTGTACCAGGTACAGGACGGTAAGTTACTGAACCCTGTGTACCTTCTGCTTAAGGTACAGGAAGGTATGTTACTGAACCTGGTTTACCTTCTGCTTGAGGTACAGAAAGGTAAGTTACTGAAACCTGGTGTGCCTTCTGCTTCAGGTACAGGAAGGTATGTTTCTGTAACCTGGTGTACCTTGTGCTTCAGGTACATGAAGGTATGTTTCTGTAACCTGGTGTACCTTGTGCTTCAGGTACATGAAGGTATGTTTCTGTAACCTGGTGTACCAGGTACATGAAGGTATGTTTCTGTAACCTGGTGTACCTTCTGCTTGAGGTACAGGACGGTATGTTTCTGTAACCTGGTGTACCTTCTGCTTGACTCGGTACAGAAAGGTAAGTTACTGAAACATAATGCCGTGCCTTCTGCTTCAGACATTGTACTATAGACTAAGCATGCTTATAAACACAGACTACTGTGTGAGTCTCTCAGGTAAAAACATAGACTTTTATACAAGAATGCAGTACATAACACTCAAGAAGACAAACACGGTTATGTAATGATGTTGACTTCACATACAAGTCTTTATACTTAACAATAACAATAGCAGTGTTTCCCAAATAGAATACGTAATACTCAATGATGTATACTTACTGTGCACATGCAGTGACCTCCGTTGAACCTCATTTTGGCTATAGGTAAACCAGGTCTGCTTGCATGTACAGAACAAAATTGCGTCACAAGTGGACATACTGATAGACTCCTCTTGTTTCGTCAGAGAAGTGTTCCTAAAATACTAAGGTAAATACTCAAGTTGTTTGTGCAAGAGCAAAACCAGGACACTGCTCAAGACATTTCAAGTAGCTGTCTCTTATGGGTAAACTTTACCCTGAAATTTATTTCTAACATTAGTTGTCCTTTCTTTTAAAGTAGGAAATATTTCCATCACTTAGAGACTAGAGGTGTCAATGTCTCATAAGCAGTCTGTTGCATATTGTTCAGCAGTGTGTCAGTAGCTTCTTGTTCAGTACATGATAACCTTGGTGACTGATCCTACTTGGCTTATTGCCTTCATTCTCTTTGCTTGGTAGCCTCTTAGCTGGTCAGAATCCTTGTAAGTTGGTTACTGGAAGAAGTCTTTAAAATTAGTCAGTATAGGCCCCAAATTAAAGCAAGATATACTTGCCAGAAGTTTTCAAAAAGTACTTTACAGGAGGTGGTTACTCCCAAATCATTCTCAGACAATTTAAAGGAACACACAAGATGACTGAATGTCCCAGTGAGGAACTTTCCTCGAAGATTGTAGTAAAAAACGTTTAAGAATTTTGACCAAAGGTGACCATATTTGAATATCTAGCATATTTGGGGCCAATAAAGCATACCTTTAGAACTTATAATAATGACAGTTTAGACATTTCTCTAGATGCTTTACAGAGATGTTTGTTACCTGGACACCAAAATTAACCTGTGGAAGTGGAGTTAGCATATACTTTATAAAAAGTATGTTAGTCATAGATACTTATAGCTACTTTTGTCTTATTACTAACATTACATTACCGAACTCCACTTTCCATCAGATTCTAGCTAAACCTAGTGTAATGTGCTGCATCAGTGTTAGGAAGTATTCATCCAACCTCAAATGGTGCACATTTGCTGAAAAAATCAAACTAAAAAAAAATAAAAAAATTCATAATAATGTAATTAGTTAATTTTTCTTGCAGTCGCTGACAGGTATGTGCCCGGCCGTGAGACTAGGGTGACGGCCCATTTAGGGAACGACGTAGAGATGGGGTGTGAGTCAGCAGATAACTATGGAATCTCCATCAGCTGGCAACATAGCAGCGTAGAACTAGGCAGGCCCGAAGGACGCCTCTCCCAAGCAGAGGACAACGCTCTGAGGATAAGGTCTGTGCAACTGACCGACGCTGGAAGCTATGCATGTACAGGACGTATTGGGACCAGAGTGGTGCTTAAGAAGTATTACAAGCTAGTAGTGGAAGGTATGGAAATAAGTTTTACTGATAGATATGTAGATAGTTCGGATGGGTTACAGGAGTTTCGATTTTGTTGTATTTACAACTGTTAATGTGGACATGTAACATAGTCATCTGCATCACCGAATCTTTGTAAATGTAACCTCTACACCATGGGTGGGCAACCTTTTCGAATGAATGGGCCAGATATAAGGAGTGAAAAATTGAGTGGGCCTCACCTAACCAAAGACCTGCTGTTGATTTCAAACCTTTGATTCCAAGGACTAATTTCAAGCAATAGGTGTGTGTACTTCATCCGTATTCACAAAAACATAATGTCAATACAGTACAGTTGAAAATTAATGGTGATAATAGGCCTACCTGACAGCATCATTATAGTGCAGATAAATTCTAAGCAGTTAGCTTGTTTCTTGTGATGATGTAAAATAGATTGATTTTTGTTTTTTTTCTTGAGACATCTCACAGGCCGCATGTGGCCCGTGGGCCATAGGTTGCCCACCCCTGCTCTACACGGTTAATATGAACTACATTAATATGGTTCCTGGGTCTCTGGAAATGTTTCTTTATTTCTATATTTTCCAGCTGATGCTGAGATTGTGCTGCCTCCTGAAGACAAGCATGCTGCAGAGGGGGACCTGGTTGAGTTCTTGTGTGACAGCATCGGGTCACCAGCCCCTGTCACAGAGTGGTACCTGAATGACATCTTGGTGGTCGAGTCATCTAGAGTCAGTATCGGCCCCCTTGGAAGTCTAACAATCAATGGTAAGCTGTTCACACAGAATTGGTTCTACCCGCTCACTGACCCACACACTGGGTCACCATCTGCTGTAACTAACTGATACCGGATTGGCAACTTGGTAGTAGAGGCCATGAAATCTGACTTGGCATCTGAAAAGCATATAGCCACATTGATGTGAATTTCTGTAAAAGAAAGCAAAAAGTCTACATAATAAAAATCAATGGTTGTGTTTGTTTTACAATTTGTTCAACAGGAATAAAAACTACTGATTCAGGAGATTACACTTGTATCGTATCTAACGGGATCAGCTCTCAGAGAGCTACAGCCGCCCTCACTGTTATAGGTAGGTTTATTCCACCGTCATTACAGATCACTTTACACTTCATCAACTTATCATAATATATAATTGCACTCACGGTAGTCTTTAGATCATTTCTTCTTCAAATATATAGATATATATATATATAAAACAAATATTCAATTGTTCACTTCAAGAGTGCTGCTGAAGTCTGATGATCGCTGTACAGGCGTGAATCTGGAGTAAGAACATGCTGCAAGTTACCGTATAGGTATACAGTATATATATGTATAGATGTAGTTACAATTATACTAAGTACTGACTTTTCCCTAAATTAAAATGTCCTCAAGAATTTAACTTAATTAGTGGTATCATAAGAGCTTGTAATCATAATTGTTTAAAGGAGATGTACTTTAAAATATATCATTGCCCCTGTGTAAAGTTTACAAGTTTCTACAAAACATTGCTTGGAGTAAACAATTTTTGCAGTTGATCAAATGGAAGAAATTTTTTAGGATTATATTTGCACCAGGATGCATGCAAGTTAGTAAGTAAATCATAACAATTCCATTGGATGCTAAAAATGTGTACTTTTAGTCATGGTTTGCAGGTATATAAAGTTCATAAAATTACTTGAAAATAGCAAATCAGAAATTGTGAAAAATTTGAACTTAAAACCGTTTGTATTGCATTACTTTTCATGTAGGCTTACAAATTGCATTAGTATGTGATTTCAAGAAACAAAAATATCAGAAATTTAACATAACCTGAATAGGCAACATTTTGCATACATAGACATTCAAACTGTAATGTATATATTCCATTAGGTGTATACAAGATATAATGGTCAATTTAACTTGAAAATTGTAATAAACTTCCAAGCAGAGGATATTTACACCAGGAATCTCCTGCTGTTGTTCTCCAAGCCGGGATTAGCAAAATAGTCTGCTAGATCTTCTCAATGCAATTTGGTTTCTCAATAGTGATCTCTGCTTCAGTGTTTGAAAGAAAAAAAGAAAAAGAAAAAAAAAGGGTGAATTTGTCCCAGCTTCATTTTGAATTCTGTCGATCATTTCTATTTTGCCAAACTTTATTATTTCTTGATGATCATAAACTTAATGTCCTATTAGTGATGAGAGGCCTTAGTGAGTATCTTAACCTTTGTCATTATAGTCTTCTCTGGTTGGTCTCTGTCATAGATGAAACCATAGTGTTAATGTCAGAAATTCTCTTGCAGAATTAGAGGACTTACTTGGCAATGAAGATGACCTTACGTGGTTGAGTCTATGATAGCTGATTTAGGTAACAGATGGTCCATCCTTGATACCATCAACCACTCATTTCACATTGTCAAAGTATAGTTACTGTAATATTCAGACTAACATCTGTATGTTCAATGTTGTGTCAAATAGCAAACAGCTGTGCATCACTTTTGGAGACTATGACAGTTACCTGTTCACCAAGATGTTGGAAACTATTAAGACCATTAAACATAAAGTATGCATGCCTCTTATAGTTCTTCCTCAATTCACGCGAATTATCGCAACAATCTTCATGTTTACTTCGACCAATTGAATCAGCAGAACAACGTTAAACGTTTCAGTAGGTTGACAGCTCTATCTGTTCATATCCTTCAGGAAAGAAGACAATAAATAATAATCTCTGACTTAATCTACAATTAAAATAATTAAAGCAAATATTTAGGAAAGAATGATAAAACTTGTCTGGATTGTATGATATGTATTTAAGTAAATCTACAATAAGCAACAGAAGTTGAAAAGCAAACATTTGAAATAAGCTCCAACTTTACCCTAGATATTTTATAGCCAATCAGATCCTCTGAAGTTCCCTAAGCAGAAATGTTTGTACAACAGTAAATCAGTTCTCTATTTTTGCAGAATTAGTAATTGCTTGTATTATTTGACAGTGTTATCCATTTGAGTTTAAACTGAAAGTTACTGTCTCCCTACGTTTATATAGCATCACTTTATGAAAATCGTGATTCTAAAAACACCCAGCCAAACCCCCCATGTGTCTTTATTGCATGGTTAAACATTTCACATGGTTTTTAAATATTCATGTCATTATTTTACAGTCAGACATTATTCATGTTCATAGATAATCACTACCATATTTATGATATCAGTGCAGTCTATCTATCTACATGCATCTGATTGTTCTAGTTAATAATACTTTGAATCACTAGTTCGTCTCAGCTGTGATTGTAATCATTATTAACTACTATCATGAAATCTATTGTCATAACTTTTTCTCTAGTAACATCATGCCCAAAGTTTTTTTTTTCTTGAAGTAATATACCAGTCACAGAATTCATACATTATAAGATTTGAGGGTAATACTCTGAAAATTAGAATCCATATAGTTGCAATTGTGTAAAAAAAGTTATACTTTGCCTTAGTTATTCCTTAGTAATAAATGTTATTATTACCAATATTGGACTTTTACCATGCCAAGCGAACTATACTATAATAAGATTGAATGGAAAATAGAATTTAGAGCCTTTACAATTTCTCCTACAGTCAGTTAAGTAAACTTATTTGGATGCAGGTAAAGTATTTGAGAATGGTTTGTTGTGTCTCTTAGATAAAACCACCTGACCTGCCCCCATCCCTTAACCTACCATCATTTCATTCTTTTCATGATCCTTTACCCTCTAATAATTCCCATAATTCCACAAGGTGTGATGTTTACTAAGTGGACACCCATTTACTTTGTAAGCATCAAGGTATTTCCCTTCATTAATACATTAATGTGTCCCTATTGACACAGTGTTTGCAGAGGCTAATGTGTCAAAGTTGCAGTTTTACTCTAACATAATCAGAAGTAGTTGCTTCATTTGATGCATTAGATGTTTCTTTCTGCTGTTAAATTGAGAGAATTGGAAACCTTTTTTTTTTTACAATTAAAGGGCAGCAATTAATACTTTATTGTGTCACTATGTCTTGTTCACCAACCACTTAAATAATTGTTCAATAAATAAGGATTGCATTGATGTAGTCTAATTGTGCAGTTTAAGAATTCTAACCTGTCTGATCATGGAGGTTTACCTCCATGGTCTGATGTACATGTGAAATTGATAAAATGGTAACTTTGATTTTGCATGCTAACTATCATAGTTTTCATGTTAATGCATAAAACATTATAATTGAAAGGTTGATTTTCAAATAGCAGATAAGTTAGACATAACTAACTAAAATTATATGATGTTAGGTAGCTGCCCACTGGTAATAGATAATGTATTTTAAACATTGTCACACACATACACACACTTTGATGCAGTAGTATGTATGGTAGGTTAGAGGGAGGGTTAAGTGGAAGAGACATTAGGCCTGGCAATATATATAATGTCCTCTGATCAACACCCATCTCAGTGTACATACTTCTTACAGTCATGTTGGCTCATACTAATGTAGATGTCAATCTTGTCTCACACATCTTTCCCTTAAAGTCTTTACTTTGTATTCCATAAAGTGTAGTCAGTCACTGTATCACGATGATTTCATTTGTTTTTTAATTTGCAACTGTTTGTCCCAAGAGGTGTACATACAAGAGGTAGTCTGTAAATTGAGGGTGTTTGCAAGAGTGTCATTTGTGCATGTTTCTCTCACCAAAACAGGCTTCAGGCCTTGGTAATTTTGAGAGAGCACAAATTTACATCTTAACCACAGTTCACTATAGTGAACTTGGTACTTTTACTTTATAACTTCCATTGTAGTTTTAAATTCTTTCTTTTGTGTCTTATAGCTAAAGATTAGGAAAAAAATACTTGAGATCTTGTACGAAATCTACAGTAATAGAAATTTAATATTTATTTATTGGTTCATTTCTCTTACAGGAAATTCAGAGAGGGATCCAAACTGTGTGGATTCACCTACCATCGCTTGTCAGCTTATCGTGCTGGGTGCGTTGTGCGACACTCCATATGGGGAATACTGTTGTAGATCCTGTAGAGATAACGGGTATTGATGACGGCTGAACGATTAATGAATGTTATAATGATTATATATGTACCTCTCTCAGTTATAACAGGTATTGATGACGGCTGAACGATTAATGATTTTATAATGATCATATCTGTACCTCCACTGTCATCTTTATCTTTAATAATAAAGATGCTTCTGATGAACAACTCACCCAGCCTGAGATGAAGGCTGACGATTATTCGAATCTCTCTGGGAGAAACATGTGTTGCATGTAGTGTTTTAAGATCAAACCAGCCAACTCCAAGTATGTCTTTTATTACAGTGGTATTTCAACATGTTTATTTCAATGTTTATAACAGTTATATAAACCAAAGCTCAGTATATGTTATGTGGTATGTAGACCATGTTACCTGTTGTGGTTTGAGGTTAACTATAAAACAAACAGATAAATTGATATCAGCTTATGTTACCTAACAAAGGTGATTTGATTATCGAGGCTACATCCCTCTGAGTCCTTCTAAAATATGTCTTTAGGCTTCTAAAGTTAGCCTTCAGAATTCATAAGTTACTCTGTTGCCTAGCAACGTTATATTAATGACATAGCAGTTTTCAGTTAGGCTTACTATGTATATACAGGGAGAGTGAACCTTGGGTTCCATTTACAGGGCTATGGACAGATGCCTATTTTTTTTCCCCTCTTCTACTTCTTCTTTTTTCATGTTATATGCAAAACTGTTTGCATTTTTTTGAAATTATAAGATCATATTGAATCAATGGCAAGGTATGCACATGTATTTAATGATGGGTCATGTGTTATTGTCTACCAACCAAGAGAAGAATATCGCAAAACCAAATTTACTGGTTATAGTTAACTTTCTGCCAAAAAATGAAACACACTATACAGTTGGTTGAAGGTAATGTTCATATAATTATTCCTCCTCAAAATGCAGACCGTAACTGTGCTGGTATCAATGCTATGCATGCAATGCCATTGAGTATCTAGAGCATTACTATACTTAGGTTTAACCTCTAATCAAGGTTTTATCGGGTTATTGACAGGCCACCTGAACAACACTAGCAATTCACAGTTTATAACCCATATAATTGTCACAGTACTATGTTTTAAATTATGAGAAAGCATCAAACAAGTTGATATGTTTTAAGTAATTAGGTGCTCGATGTAATTCTCTTTAGACATATTGTGCAGTTTTATTTGCAGGCCGCACAAATAACCAGTCAAGTTCTATAATCCCTTGTCCTGCTTGCTTTTAGCGGGGCAGGGTATTTCTTGAGGGATGGGGGAGGGGGTTGAGAAGTCCACAGTTTACCTCTTTTTGGCAAATCTGCATACATGACACAGACTGCACACACAATAATACAAAGTTCTCTACTGTGGTCATTATTTAGAAGTACATTATGCTGCATTAATTATCCTTGTTTTGTTCAACTTTTTACCTTCTTTCATTTAAGGATTGATTATCCATGTATGTACCTCATTGTATCCTCTGATAGACTATAGTATCTAGTTTTATTTCATTTACATTGTTTTCAAGCTAAATTCATGAAGTTTGATCGGCAAGGACTTTTTAAGAAGTACATATATCCGAAAAGATTTGCCATTTTACATTGTACTCATGTCACCAAAAAGTCACCTGCTTGATTTCTCCCTCATGTTTGCATCTGTTTAAAGTTAAATATATGTAGGTGGCTATAAGTCAGTGGGAATTAAAAACAAATTTTTGTTGCTTTGATGTCTCTAAATATTATAAGAACAATACTTTTAGATGTTGAATCCAAACAAGTTTGCACTTCATATCCTGCTTACATCACCAATTTGAAATCAGCTTAAATTCATAACAAAATGTATAAAAAACTTTTATGTAATTACTCATCTTCAATGAAAAGCCGATCTGGAAAAAGGTTTGAAAGTGTATTGAGCTTTGGAAAGCTGTGTTTGTCTGATAAAAGACCTTGTTGTTAAAATGGCTATTGGACTTTTGTGTTTAATTCTGTGTAAAGATATTGTGCAGATTGATAGATTTTTTGCTCCAAAAGACCAGAGATTGTTTTGTATATTATGGTGCAATTACGGCTATTTTTTATTATTAATGATTATCATCTCAATAATTTAATATTCATCTTTTTGCAGTCAATGTGCATTTAATGTGTATATCAATGTTATCATACCATATTTAGCATTTTTTATGTACAGCAAATATTTGAATAAACAGTTTGGTAATTGTATCATTGGCCAAGTGTTACTTATTTTGTCTAGTTTTACTATTGTTAGTGTTTGTCTAGTGTTACTATTGTTAGTGTTACTAGTGTTCATTTCTTCTAGTGTGACTATTATTTTATCTTTTATTTTTTACCACTGAAAAACATGGCTCAACCAGACTATGGATAAAATAGGCAGAAGTTATTAACTGAATTAACAACCCTTCAGTGGGATGTCTAATACCACTGCTTTTGTGGGCTTTAATCAAAACACATGGTATCATGCATTGACCAAAGGAAATTTTGTTTCTAACATATCCACTATTAACTAAATCTTTTCCTATTCTCTTTTTGAGTTTGGTTTGATCTTGCTAATTCACTCCAAGCAAGCTCAGATGTGTAATAAGCAAATTAAAATTAATGTGATCACACCCTGTGCTTAAAAGTCAGTATTTGTTGTAGTAGTAGTTTAACATCTAAAACTAACATTTAAAACCTTTTTTGGGGTTTGATGTTGCTAAGATGGCCAAAACAGTTTTACTTTCTAAATGAAACCTGTTAGGGGAAAGATAAGATTATAATTTCATAATTATAGATAGCTTTGTTTCAATGTCCATTATCACTCTCTTGTTCTAAATTATAGTGTAGGATGTTTTTTGAAATCCAATAAGGATAAATATCCGATCTTGGCTGAATCTGTTTAAACATTTTGACACTCTTCTATAAAACCATCTTTGCCAGTAAACAATTAAAGTTAAGACACAGACAGTTTTCTTCTCTCCTGAATTATCAATCGGGATGAAAAATGACAAACAAAAATAAAGTGTAGTTTAAGACGAGCATTGTTGCAATAAAACGTCTTTTAAACATGATTCAGTTACTTTCCGTTAAATGCAATTTGACTTTTGACATAAATTAGGTGGTTTGAAGGAAAGGAAAAGCAAGAAATTTGTTAAAGGTCATCAGTATTGTGCCAATTATGCTAGAAATGTTCCCATTTGAGCATTTTATGGCCACCCTCAAAGCACTTTCCCCACCCATAGACAGTTTAAAACTGAAGGGAATGGGAGGGGGGTACACTAATGACCTTTAATCTCCACGATACAGACCCCTTACCTAACAATGCTACCAGAGGTGTATGGATGATCCTGAAATAATGATTGACATTTTACCTATATAATAAATATTTATTTATACTGGAATACAGTCAAGAAGATTATTTTGTCAATAAATAAGCAGCATTTAAATCAATTTGATCAATTAATGCTTTGCAAGGATAATCACTTTTCAGCAAAAGTGCCATGATTTTCACATGTGATATTAACTTCAAATGTCAGTCTCTGTTTTTCTTTTATTACATCTCAAATCAATTGCATGAGATTTCTTCCATACAGCATGCATTACTTCAGGTAGAGAGATGCTCCCTATTCCTACATTCTTCTTTCCAAGAAAAAAAAAGGAAACAAATCAGAGGTGGTTAAATGGAAAACTATTCCATCATTTTTGGATTGGAAATAGATAAAACTTTTCTCCAAGAACACCAAGAGCTAGAGTCAATGATGTAAGACACAATAAAGCAGAATATTGAAATAATATTAACAACATTTGCAAATAGCTGGAGCAGCATTCAGTCCATAGTATATACTTTTGTCACCTACAGGGTGCCAAGCTTTGTACAGAGTTACAATTTGAGGAATGGTGTGTCCATCATACCCTTTAAATTTATCACTGCATTGTTTTAAATTGGAAATATCAATTCATTAAACTCAAAACGATCTTGCCTTTAGAGAAATTGAGATGACAAAGTTTGTCAAAAAAAAAATAGGGAGTTCCAAGTTACTGCAGTTTCAGATAAGCAATCGAGACAAAAGTGGAGTGTAATAGTCACATGACAGCAGGCACACAACCTTCCAAAGCTGAGGGTTCACTAGGCTAGGATAAGAGAGAAACTAGTATAAGAGCTAAAATACAGTATTCCTTTATGGTCACTGTAGCCTCATGTAGACCGAGTATGCGTAACGAATTTGCAACCTTGTGGGTGTAAAACAAATCTACATGCTATGCCACTATCATTCAACACTTTTCCTGCATGGGTCTCTGAACTGGAAGTAAGTAATGTGAAACATGAATGGTGTATAAATAAGCTAATAGCATTAACTACTGTTATTTCTCCACATATAGATGACCTGATAGTCCCAATGCAATGATAAAATATGGATTACAAAAATCAAGGCAAATTATAAATTAGTTACCACAAGTTCTTATTTTAAGAAAAGTATTTCACTGCAGTACAAAGCTTACAAATTTGAATACGTCCCTGAACTCATCAAGAACTCATCCTTCCAATAACTCTTTGTCTCACCATCATGGTCAAGTCATCTGTATTGGTCATAAATTTACTACAAAAGCCAAACAATGGTCACCTAATGCCAATTTTTTGCTTTCTTTAATACAAAGTTTGTTGACCTCAAAAGATATTTTTTCCCCCTGAAGGAATGTACTTATGTAATTTGAGACTATGCAGAGTCTAGGAATTAAATAAAAGTAAAAAGGTAAACATGAGGGCAAAACAAGTAAACGATTTATAAAGATGTGAATTCTAGACACATTTTTGTGTAAAGACTATAAATATCCTGAATACTTTCAAGTGAATCACACATCAAGGAGCCAAAGAGGTGAATGGTATTAGAATTGATTAAAAAATCCCCAAATCTACAATTTTCTTTGAAATTACCTATTTCTTAATGAAGGTTATGTTTTGAGTCTATTTGCATTCATTTAATTTAGACTAATTATGACTTTTTAAGGGTAAGCTCTCTTAAGGGTTGGACACAAATGATATAACAGAAAAAAACAAAACCAATCTTTTATATAACAATATCATGACTTATGGAAACAGATGCCAATGATTTTGAGCATAAAAAGGAAATGTGATTTTAGTTTGTTATTTCTCCTAACAAATTAACATTCCAAAACAACTTGAAAAGAAAACAGGTCGTTGAGAAACTGCATGATGTAATTTACCGACACTATTCTTGAACCTCTCAGAGAACACACTTCTCCAGTTTTAAAAAACGTGGATAATCTAACTCAAGGTATAATAAACACTACCATTTCACTTTTGTTATCATTTACTGTTTTTGCACAATATGGAGCAATTGTTCATGCCAGGATAATGGCATAGTTGTCTAATACTTTCTGGTTAACTTTAAATATTTCAATAAAAATTACAACTAAAAGGGCATTCTTTCCAATATCAAACTTCCCCATCTTTAAAGTAGGTTGTTTCAAAAAAAGTTCACTTTCAAAGCAACTGCATATCAAAAATAAAAGGAAAAATATGTTAGAAGATCAAAATGATAATATATTTTGAATTTGAGCTACTTCCCTCCATGATGACATACCTAATAAGAAGAGGACAACTGCATTTTATAACCAAATTAATTGATATGACTGATCAATGACTAAGGAAGTAGATTAATAAACAATTGTTTTATTTGGGGGGACTTGTTGCCAATATACAATTACTTCCAAGCACAGCAGGAAAGAAAAATTGATAACAGTACACCGACCGGAAAATTATCAACAAATTATCAGCTAGAATGGAATTGAAAGCCGGTGCCCTCTCTCGGGATTACAAGTGATGTGGTCTTCCCAGTGGGTTGCTATTCCTATACAACCACTTCTTTGCTGGAGGTGCCAGTCAGCAGTCACATGACCTTGCATACCCTGTAACCAGGGAACACACCTCAGATTGATTTAAATAAATGTACTCCTGAGGTCAGTAGTTTGAAACACCTTTTAACCAACTTTCTCTTTACTCTTCAAAATTGACTTGAAATTTTCCAAAGTAGCACACAACAGCATACTGTTATTAGTAACACAATATCCGAAATGTCCAAGTTTCTTAGGTAATTATGAAGGACGGAGGGAGGTAGGGAGGGAGGGAGAGAGAGAAGATAGTTTCAGGGAATCCATCAACCCTTGTTGTAAGAAACATCATCATTTAAAATAAGACAGCTGGCATAAAGCAATATCATAACATAAACTTGTCATAATGAAAACATTGCTTTAAATATTTGCATAAATAGACCTTGTACAACTGATGGTATATGCAATACTTCCACAAAGCCCTGTTACATAAGTACTGCACCTTCCAGTCACCTACATAATCCATCCTACATTAAGGAAACAAGACTGAATACAATTATTTCCATCTCAAGAAAATACAAGCAATGTTTACTCTTCTCAAGTAATAAAGTATACGCCTGACACAATTGGTTATGTGATCTTCCCCTTTAAGATGTGAATATTGACACAATTGGTAATGTGACCTCCCCCTTTAAGATGTGAATGTTGACATGACACAATTTGTTATGTGACTTCCCCTTTAAGATATGAGTGTTGACATGACACAATTGGTTATTTGACCTCCCCCATTAAGATGTGAATGTTGACATGACACAATTGGTTATTTGACCTCCCCCATTAAGATGTGAATGTTGACATGACACAATTGGTTATGTGACTTCCCCTTTAAGATATGAATGTTGACATGACACAATTGGTTATGTGATCTTACCCTTTAAGATGTGAATATTGACACAATTGGTAATGTGACCTCCCCCTTTAAGATGTGAATGTTGACATGACACAATTGGTTATGTGACTTTCCCTTTAAGATATGAATGTTGACACAATTGGTTATGTGACCTCCCCCTTTAAGATATGAATGTTGACATGACACAATTGGTTATGTGACCTGCCCCTTTAAGATGTGAATGTTGACATGACACAATTGGTTATGTGACTTCCCCATTAAGATATGAATGTTGACATGACACAATTGGTTATTTGACCTCCCCCATTAAGATGTGAATGTTGACATGACACAATTGGTTATGTGACCTCCCCCATTAAGATGTGAATGTTGACATGACACAATTGGTTATGTGACCTGCCCCTTTAAGATGTGAAATGTTGACATCAGGCTGATGTAGTAGCTAGCTGAGTAGGATGTAATGATCACATGAGAGACATTCTATAAGACATGCTAAGCTAAATACCTCGTCTCCCTATCCACCTTCTTCCCTGAAAATGGAATAATTTCATCGTTCAATCATTAAATTAGAATGAGAAATAGAAATGACTTACATGTTTAGTATCAACTTAAGGAGCAATCCAAATTCCACCACCTTTGAAGCACAGATATACTTCTTGAATGTAAGAGATTTGTTTAATTACTCAATACACAGTTAGTCACAATTAATGGAGAGGGGGGATGGGTTTGGGGGAGGGATGCAGCAGAGGAAGTGAAAAAATGCCCTTGTCCTTCTCTTAGATTAAAACAGCTGACTGTGTCACAGTTTTTGAAACTCATTCGGAACAATACAATTCTTTTGTATTATTTAGATGAATTTGATATAAACAAGATGTGATTATGTAGCGATTAAAAATGTTATAAAATGAAATTTAATTCTCAGAAAATAGCACTTTTATTGGCTAGAATCTTGCATTTTTCTGTCATGACGTCCATTTCTTCCTGATTATTAAATCCTGATGTCAAAGTTGAAACGGCTCCTTAATGACTAATTCTGCTTCCACTTTGTGAACTTTGCCGACTCCTACAGCTGATGCACCCATTATAGCTCTTCCCGAATATTTCAGCTGCAAATTGAGAAGGGAAGAAGACAAAAAAATGGCATATTATTAACCAAGCTCAGAATATTTGACCATCTGCTTTCATCATAGAGTAGAAAAGGTGGATTTTGTATCCTTGAATTATTTTAACACAACTTTCTGTAAAAGCTGCTACAAACAAGGTGGCTGCTTTATATTTCAAGAAATAAATGATCTGAATGTTTGTAAGAAATGGAGAGCTTGGCATGACCATCAATTACAACAAATACCATTAAATATCATCACAAGAAGAAAGATTTGAAAACACAGCAGAGCTATTTACCTGACATCCTACAAGATTTTCAAACCTTGGGGCGACAAAAGACCAGGCACCCATGTTCCGATGTTCCTCCTGGCTCCAAATGTATTCTGAATGGGGGAGGGGGGGGGGGAAGAAATAAAATTGGAACAATAAGTTAGCTCATGTGGACAACATTAATTTGTTAAAATGAGTGTGTTAAAGAGGAAAAGGTCCTTTAGGATGTATTAATTGAATATGATCAAAATGTTTTTTTTTTATAATACCAGTACACCGATAACATTTGGGATTATGAGATGAATTCAGTATGACACCATATGAGATCTGTATGTTAACTCTACTTCTCAGGCAAAGTACTGTGCTTTTGTTGGAGGGTAGGGAGGGGGTAAGAGGGGTAGGGAGGGGGTAGGGAGGGGGTAGGAGGGGATTAACACTTTTAATGGAGGGGAGTGATCATAAGTGGCACAATACAACAGTCCATCTGCAGGAAGTTGATTCACTTAAAACAATTCAAACGTGCTATTAAAACTTACTTATTTTCTAAATGCTACACACATCTGTAAAGGGCATTGAGCAACCTTTAGGTTGGATTCTGTGCTATATAAGACTAATTATTATTATTATTATTATTATACATTATTAGTCTCGGTTTAGAGCATTGTCTACAACTCTAACACCTATGCATAAAATTAACATTATAATCATACTAGGATTCCCATATTTACACACATATTGCTGGTATTTAACATATCGTTTTAGGGTGATGGCTTTATCACACTAATGTCTCTTTATTCAACCACATGTTTTTCATAATAAATTAAATTCAGTGATTTTGCTGCAAATTTTGACAAAATTGACACAACCCTATACATACAATAACACACCCCTATCCATTGATATCGTAGTTAGTAGAAACATTA
The DNA here is from genome assembly GCA_020650975.1 of Apostichopus californicus. Lineage (NCBI taxonomy): Eukaryota > Metazoa > Echinodermata > Holothuroidea > Aspidochirotida > Stichopodidae > Apostichopus > Apostichopus californicus. The sequence continues at coordinate 27,764 of JAIPMN010014670.1, forward strand.
ATCTCTACATTTATTGTCAGAAAACCTCAATGTCTCTGTTTCAACCGTACCTTAACCTGTGAAATCAAATAGAAGAAGAAATTCAAAAAGGAATTGGTATCTTTATTCCTGTATCTGTATTAAACTATGAGACCCCCTTCATTAAATTCAAATCTCCAACAGAGCTCTCTTCTACAATTGGATCTCTGTCTTTTGGAGTTCAAAATGAAATCTTACCCGTGGCAGATGGGTATTTGTTTAGCTCTTGTTGGAGTTCCATGGTAGGGAAGGGACAGAGACTTTCTAACCTAACAAGGGCGGTGTCCATCAATTGCCGGTCAGTCCGTTCTTTCTCCAATGCGTAGTAATGCTTGCCGGAGCAGAAAATCACTTTCTTGACACTGAGGAAAAGAATTCAAAGAGAAGAGGAAATAAACAGGATGGTAAGAAAACTATTTAACTGTCAGGGTTGTGCTGTCAAGACACACAGAGGCAAGAGAAACTATTAAATCTAAACTTACATTTCTTGATATTATTTCCAGTGCAATTTGTGAACGTTCTTCTTTCTGTCGAATATTACATACTGACCAATACAACAAGGTTAAAGATAGGCTTCAAATTTTCATTCCCTCTTCTCCAGTGATATTAATAAGCTGATGATTCTGGCATTCTGCTGTACTTTTGTTCTGATCTTAAGATATACATACATATATACATATATAATAATAATAATAATATATTCATTTATAGAGCACAGCAATATGCAAATTCATTTCTATGCGCTTTACAACAAAATAGCCCGGTCAATGATAACCTGTCAAACACATGGCAGCAGCTAAACAGCACCCAGCTGACAGTTTTATCTCACAGGTCCCCATTTATACACCTGGGTGAAGAGAGGCAATGGAGATAAAATGCCTATATAAAATGAATGTGTCGCATGTGGCATGCCACACAATTTCATACAGACGGCTTGGCTTGCCTCTAAAAGTGGTAATTCCGTGTGCATGGGTGCACTATGTATAAGGGTAGCACCTGTGTAACACACCTTCATTGACAGTTATAGAAAGCCTATAACTCACAGCTTTTTCTGTGGCTGGTGTACAACTAGTGAGGTAGATTCATCCACATGATATTAAAACAGTACAAAATACATAAATAAATTACAAGAAATAATATATAAATTGGCAAACAATGCAAATAACTTCAGAGTCAGGTGTGCAAAATAACTGTTTGTTTTCCCTGTCTCATGATCTACAGTGACATCATCATAAACAAAATCAACTTTACTCACTCAGAGGGATTGACAGCATCATCAGACAGAACTGAGCGGAAGGTTGTTCCTGGCCCCAAATCGGAGAGAGAAGAAGTGGCTGCTGGGAGTCTAAGAATTCCTTTAGGCGATGCTATGATCAACGGCTTACGGAAATTTCTTATCATCTGCAAATATCGTAAATATATACATGAAAATTTCAGGACCATTGTTGACTATTCTTGTGCTAGATACTTTTTAAACATCATTACGACTTGAGAAGGCAATAAGTACTGCACTATAGTACTATATACCTACCCGTGTATCTTTTGGGGTTTTCTTTTGCATAGAGGTGATAAAATATATGTTCTGTTTTTCTTAACTTTTTTGGCTAAATGTCTTGTGTTTGGATATAAAATAAAAGGCATAAAGAAAAACTGTTTACATATTCTTTGCAACCTGTTTGAGAAATAAGGAAAGGGTTTGGGGGGGGGGGGTGTGTCGGGAGGAAGTACATGTGGAAAGAAAGGTTGAAATATCTCTTCTGTTATGAGATGAATGGAAATCAAAGCAGACTAATTAAAATTGAATGTTTATTACAATATCAATCAATCAAGGTTTAGAGTTTCCTTTAGAACACTTTTGAATAGCCTGCAGACTGTGAAAGTATCCATATATTGAGTCAAGGATAAAACTTTTTAGGATAAAACTTTCTCAATCAGCCTATAAATGGTAAACGGTTTGTACAGGAGCCGTTTCTACTAGTTGATATCTGGCCGTACCCCAATTCATTTTGAAATTTTGTCTTTGTCTATTGTGTGGTTCAATGGATTAAACTCAAGGACATTACTGCTAATAGGCATTACAGCAGCATAGATGGACTTCTTATATTACACTTGTTAAGTTTAGCATCTGGCTTACCTGTCTACGTAGCAAATGGAAGTATTGTGCTGGAGTGGTAGGAAAACAGAAATGAAAGTTAACATCGTCTGTATCTATCTTAGTCTCTTCGCTGTTGCACATCTGTAGGAATCTCTCAATTCTGCAGGAAGAGTGTTCCGGACCGGCGCCATCCATGCCATGCGGTAGTAGCATCACTAGTCCACTCTGCAGTAGCCATTTACCTGCAAGAGAAAGGTATAAGCAGATTTACATAACAGGTACAAAGGTTATTCACTATTTCATATATGAATATCACCCCACCAATATTTTCTTAGTGCTATTCCAGAAAACTTTCCCATGACTACTTTCCTATCTCCCCCCCCCCCCCCACTTATAAATCATGTAAAGACCTGCTGATAAACAAAGCTATAAAGGATCAGTGTGTACTTGCAATCATAACAATATAATACACATCACTGATGTATACCTGTATGGGCCGCTACTGCAGTATAAACTAAACATACTTTCCAATCAGTAGCAGTAACACATTATCATATTAACACTTATATGAACACAACAGAATATTAACACAAATGCTGCTCTTTAGGGTCCTACCAATACTACTGAATATCGGATTGACCGTTTCTTCTATGCCTTCATCATTTAGTTGAAAGTTATTTCAAATTCTATAATACATACCTTCCCCTGTTGTGACAAATGTATCGATTATGACCTGAGCAGTGTTGAAGAAATCCCCAAACTGTGCTTCCCAGATCACAAGTCGGTTTGGGCTCTCGATACTCATGCCATACTCAAACCCCAGGACGGCCAACTCAGAGAGGGGAGTGTTCACAACCTGCACAAATTGAAAACAAAAACAGACATCAAGTCACTGATTGTAACACAGCACATTTACCACCTTAACAATGGTAACAATAGGTTTGGAGAATATGATGTTGTTGTTTACACAATCTTGAAAGCATCATTTTATTCAGAAAGAAAAATTTGCATGTTATAGCTATTAAGCAAATAGCAAGTATTTTAAGACACCAACAACACTGACAATAATATCAACACTTATATTTCTAGAGAGGAAAATATAACCAAGGTGATTATTCTACCTTTGACATTTACTAAAACTCATCGGTACTAGTATCAAACTGTTAGGCATGTGAGAATTATTATTAAAGTTTTTCAAAGGTATTTTTCATGACATCTAAACTATTTCCGAGACATTAAAGAGTCCTCAAGTAGATGATTCAACTTCCCAGTGATAGCCATTAGGATGATGGCAGCAAACTACTTGTTCAAGCTTGAGCATGAGTGACCAGTATCAGCTTATCTAGCATATTAGCTGGTAATACTGACAACATTATCTATATTCATTCCAGTATATGGTCAGGTTGAGTCAGTATAAAATACCACAACTGACTAACTGCTTGCTATAATCATCATTTACATAAAATAGTGCCCATTTCTTACCCAAAAACTGATTCTTCATCTCTCTGATAAAGGGGAATACAAGTTTCCCCAGAAACAGTTTAAAGTACTAAACAGTTGTGAACTAGCGCCATCCCTTTCTGTTCATACTTAAAAATTACTTATTTATCGCCTGAAATTACCTCTAAAGTCTAAGGTATTGTACAGATATTTGCATAATAAGTTACATAACACTTCAAGACAAGTCAAACTTGCTGAACTTTCTCCTTTATTTCATGTTTGTTTTATTACTCCTGTTGTCTCCGCTGATGTTCTGGACGAATACAGGACTCACCTCTAAGAACGCCTTTTGATCATTCATCATGTGGTTCAGGGGAATATGGAGGTCCTCAGACTTGTAGTCAACAAGTGCTGCGTGACGATGACTGAATGTCCCTCGTCCAACATCCTGTCCGCTGATACGTATGGGGAAACCTTGGTGTGTACAAGAGAATTCATTATCATTGCAGGAAACCCCATCATACACTGATACGTATGGGGAAACCTTGGTGTGTACAAGAGAATACATTATCATTGCAGGAAACCCAATCATACGCTGATACGTATGGGGAAACCTTGGTGTGTACAAGAGAATACATTATCATTGCAGGAAACCCCATCATACGCTGATACGTATGGGGAAACCTTGGTGTGTACAAGAGAATACATTATCATTGCAGGAAACCTGATCATACGCTGATACGTATGGGGAAACCTTGGTGTGTACAAGAGAATACATTATCATTGCAGGAAACCCCATCATACGCTGATACGTATGGGGAAACCTTGGTGTGTACAAGAGAATACATTATCATTGCAGGAAACCCAATCATACGCTGACACCTATGGGGAAACCTTGGTGTATACAAGAGAATACATTATCATTGCAGGAAACCCAATCATACGCTGATACGTATGGGGAAACCTTGTTGTGTACAAGAGAATACATTATCATTGCAGGAAACCCCATCATACGCTGATACGTATGGGGAAACCTTGGTGTGTACAGGAGAATACATTATCATTGTAGGAAACCCCATCATACGCTGATACGTATGGGGAAACCTTGGTGTGTACAGGAGAATACATCATCATTGCAGGAAACCCCATCATACGCTGATACGTATGGGGAAACCTTGTTGTGTACAAGAGAATACATTATCATTGCAGGAAACCCAATCATATGCTGATACGTATGGGGAAACCTTGGTGTATACAAGATAATACATTATCATTGCAGGAAACCCCAATCATTTAGATTATTATTATTATTATTACTACACCGGTGCTTATGTAGCGCAAAATCCCAGGGTTCAATGCGCTTAACAAAACATATATACAAAATACAAAAATACAATTGAATACACCTAACCATAGGTTTGTTTGAAATAAATAGTCTGATTTGAAAGTGCTGAAAGAGGTAAGGCTTCGTATTTCTGATGGTAACTTGTTCCACAACAACGGTGCGACATGGCTAAAAGCTTGCTCCCGACTCGCTTGTTTGATCTACGAGTTGTGAGGGCAGAAGTTTCAAAGGATGACCAAAGGATGCGAGAAGATATATAATTCAGAAAAGAAAAATAAATTGTGTGTTGAAAGCTATCACAAAGAGTTCAAATTGAAGAGGAAATTGAAGAATGTTGCAAATGATTGATTTTATAGATGCTACACTTAAATTTTCCACATCCAAAACTTTATAGTGTGTTCAGTTGCTCATTTATAGGTGCGTTGGCCAGAACAGGTTACCTTGGCTGAGGAGAGAACCAAAGGCAAGAGCTTCTGCTGTGGCCCAGTCCAGTTTGGAACCGGCAGTTATCTTCTTTTCTCTAGCATGTATGTGACTCCTCAAGACTCCAGGGTGAGGGTGCTTTGAAAAAAATATGGAATAATTTGAATTTACCACAAGTTATTGGCTTTTGCTTGCTCAATCATGGTATCTGTACTTTGTAAGAACACTATAACTCAAAGCATGGGTATAGGTTTGAGAAACTAAAATTACTTATGAACAGAGTGGGTTATTAAATGTGCAGTATATATATGCAGTGTAAATATACAAATACAACAGGGACAAATTAAATCGTACCATGTTGTTAATCATAGCAAATACTTTAAATAAAGATTGTCTTCTGATGAGGACCATAAACACACACCACGCAGTGTTTCCTAAAGTAGTATGCAGTGACAAACTACCTTGTTAAACCAAAGGGGTCAATATTGTACGTTACTTAATTATATGCATGAGTGTTCAACCAATGTTATAAATAATACAGTTATACACAAGAAGATATTAAAAGCAAATTAACGGTGTTTGTACTTACAAAATGTTCAGGGTAATCGACTGACTTTATACCAATGTACTGAAGTAACTGGGTGTCCACTCCTGCAGAAAACAAAGGGAATTAATACCATTTAACTTTAAAGTATCCAGGTGTGTTTGTACACTAAAAGCTTTATGACCACAAGTCCAAAGAATATAGTCCCAAATTTTTTAATTGTTTTGTTTTTGTGCCAAATGAGCACCTAACAAATCTTGTGAACATTTCCAAAAATGAGTGCAAATAGGCTGTTTGTCTGTAATTTGCAGATCAGAGTTTCATACCGCCCGCCTTCAGTTTTGATAAACCATTCATAAAATCACTTCTAGCTCTTATTTTAATGACACATATACTTAATACCAATGACATTTTACTTGGCACTCACAACTGGTGGTGTCGTGAAATTGATTATTCTACCATTGCATAGTTGTAAAAACTTTCCTTTACAGGCTCAGTGCTAGCTGAGTACATGTCACAATTTCAAACGACCTTTGACATCTAATAATTACAATACAACTGTCTTTAATACCTGGATCCATGTAAGAGCTTATTTCAACTCCATTAATGCATTACACGATAGGTTTATATCTAACAGACTTCTTACCGGTATTCCAGGAAGTCCTAAATTTAGGAGGTGGATGAAGGCCCGCCCAACGCCCCTGCAAGTGAAACGCTTCTGGTTCTTGGGTCTCAGCGTCCTTCAGACAATTTGAAAGCCAGTTATAATGATCGGTGGTAGCAGTTTTTAGCTCGTCCTCGGTCATGTGACCTTCTCGCTGTACGGAGAGATTCACAGATTATATATCAGTTCATTCCAGCCGTACGGCCGGAAGTTTAATCATATTGATTGCTCTTAAATTAGACAATTTGCTGGTTGTCTCTTCCACAACCCTGAATATCTTATCAAAGTTTTATGCAATGATCAGGTTGGTGGTCCACCAAGCTTGCAGAAAATAGCAGAAGCTTGCCTTGCATTTATCATCATCTCGTACAACCGTACCACCCCAAAAACCCGGCATTAGATTAGGATCTCGACTGCATTAAGTTGTTTTATATCTATATAATTACTCTGTGACGATAACTACGACTGTATGCTTACCACAAGTTTGTCGCTGTACCTGTCTGGTACACTTTTCTTTGACTTGATGGCATCATACATAATCGGTTGAGTCATGGAGGGGTCGTCTAACTCGTTGTGACCATTCAGTCGGTAACAGACCATGTCCACCACGACATCTTTCCTAAATGTATTCCTGTAATCCAGGGCTACCTTACAGGCTCTTACAACTTCCTGAAGTAAAATGGTTTATATATATAATAATATCAGATTAAACTAAATTGCACATATAGCATACAGGAATCTGAGAATTGTCAAAATTTTACTGACTTTTACACACTAACAACATTAATTCCTTCAGTTTCAGGAATCAGAGCTTTTTAATAGACCATTACTATCTTTGAGACTTGTAGGTAGTACAAGTACAACTTCCCCTTGTTTAATGTGAGTACCTATACAAGGCTCTAGGCACGATTACTTAGTCTTGCACTAGTCCTTTTACTAGACTTTCAACATGCCCATAGTAGGCGTATGAGTACAAATCCAAGAGAGACAAGGTAAAAATACAAATAGCTATGCTAAAGTACACATAGTAAGAGTATGAGTACAAATCCAAGAGAGACAAGGTACAAATACAAATAGCTATGCTAAAATGCCCATAGTAGGAGTATGAGTACAAATCCAAGAGAGACAAGGTACAAATACAAATAGCTATGCTAAAATGCCCATAGTAGGAGTATGAGTACAAATCCAAGAGAGAAAAGGTACAAATACAAATAGCGATGCTAGAATGTTTATAGTAGGAGTATGAGTACAAATCCAGGAATGAGATAGAGAGAGAGGATACAAATACAAATAGCTACAGTATGCTAAAATATGAGTACCAGTATGGACTCCTTAAAGTGCTGTGATACTTCATGTGTCACTCCTTATAAATAACTTGAGAGCCTGTTTGTGGATAGGGTTCATAGAAACATAAAACACTGGGATTACTGGGAGATGGTTGGGGAGGGGGAGGGGGGGGGTGATGGAGCAAGAAATATAGAAATTGCTATATGCAGTTAACTTTACTAATCAGAACTTTATATCATATATTTGCAGGAAACTGATGACCAAAAGGCTTGTAAATAAAGAAACAAATGGTTGGGAGATGACAATGAGCTCTCTTCATAATTACCTCTGGATGGTCGCCATTTACGTGAATCACTGGGTTGCCGTTCATTTTAGCGATGTCGCTGGAGTAATCGGAAGACCGCCCTCTATCTTCAGGGGTGGTGAAGCCCAATTGGTTGTTGATAATTAAGTGAACAGATCCACCAATGTTGAAATGAGGGACTTCAGCTATGCAGAAACCTTCTCCTATTACACCCTAGATAAGAATAAATGGAATAATATTTAAAACTGAAATTCTTCGTCTATCAAACTTTAGCCAGTCCACTTAGACTGGACAGGACAACCTTTCAACTAGGTGTCTAAAGAAAATTTGGTTTGAAATTACGCATGATCAAATGAGTGAGGAATAAAATGCAACAAGTGTACATTAATCCTTTTAATATTTTAGCCATTTCCTAAGGTTTTGTACAGAATTTTCTGTATCTGCTGTCACATAATAAATAAACTTTCTCTTGTACATACAGATGACAGTCCTCAATTTTTTGTATGAAAGGGAGAATGGAACAATAATTGCACACAACCTGACAAATACCAACTTTTTTTCCGTACAACTGATTGAAGTTTTTGATAACAGAGCTGCCTGACCTTACCTGAGCTGAGAAGGCAGCATCCCCGTGGACTTGAATACACAATGCTTTATCGCCGACTCGTCCATCTTCCTCAGTGGAGAAGTCTCCTTCTCCCAGAGTTTCCTGCCTGCCTCTTGTTTTGCCTACAGCAACTGGATTCACCGCCTGAAAGGAAACATTTTAAAACAGAGATATCTCAGGGGAGCTGGTCACATTTCCTGGAATCGCTTAACTCAAGTGCACTTCATACCCTGTGTAACCCCTTACTCATACATATAACTAGTGCCATTGTTCTGTACGACACTTCATACGTATGACTAGTGCAATTGTTCTTACTAACACTTAACACATGTAACTAGTGCCATTGTTCTTACTAACACATAATATATGTAACTAGTGCCATTGTTCTTTATAAATAGTTCACAAACATGTAACTAGTGCCATTGTTCTGTACAACACTTCATACATATGGCTAGTGCCATTGTTCTTACTAACACTAAATACACGTAACTAGTGCCATTGTTCTTTTTAAGAACTTCACATACATATAACTAGGGACATTGTTCTGTACAACACTTCATACATGTAACTAGTGCCATTGTTCTTAATAAATAGTTTTAAGTACATATAACTAGTGACATTGTTCTTTACAACACTTCATACATATGACTAGTGCCATTGTTCTTACAAACACTTTGCACATATACTGTAACTAGTGCCATTGTTATCTACAAACACTTCATCATCAAATTTGTACCAAGGTTCTTGCCAAACGTTACTTATTATTTCTTTTATCTGCTAACACAAAAACGTTGAAGGCCTGAGTTCATTGTTGTTTATTTCTTGTGAAATTTTGTGTTGTGTAATTAAGGCAACAATCGCACAAAATATCTTACAATATAGTAACATTATGTCACGTCTGGTGTGTATGTTTTTCTTTTCATCCTTCAATTATTTGATCAAATTTTTGTGACATTCAAGCTATACAAACGTGTAAACTTAATTTCTAATGCTACAATAAAGATCTGAACACTGCTTCATGCATTCCCAGCAAACACAGGTTAAATTTAATTTCTTATAAAATTTTAACCCTAGACTCTGAATGAAACTCATTTTAAAGCTTGGTCATAAAAGTAGCAGCAAAACTCACTTCCAAATGGGATGGATTTGGCAAGAAATTGACATGAAGATTGTGTCCATTGTAGTCAATGTCTCTTGAGCAGTCTGTGAACAAAGCAACAAAAGGTGTAGAAAATAGAAAACATCAATGTCAAAGAACAATAAGAATGTAAGTTTGACAGAGGGACACAAAGAATCTATGACATGGATCCCACACTTTTAAATTAGTGAAAATTCCAAACTTTTTCAAGACCAAAACAATGTCTTGCAGTGCACTATGAAGCCTATACATTAAATAATGCTATAATGTGTTAGGCTATCTACAGTAAGCCTAACAACTGTAACTCTTGCAAAGCTAACACATTATGTTAATTCCTGTGAGGACATTCAAAGAGCCACGACTCCAAACAACAATTAATTTAGAGGTCACCGCTTTGAATCCCATTGTAACCAACAAATCATGTTTTTTTTGTCAAATTTGTATATAAATTCCCTGGAGAGTTTTCCATTCTTTAGTCCCATATAAGTTTACTAAACCATGAAAGACAACAGTAAGCTAATAACCGGCAAGAACAAACAACTGTGTGTCTTTATTCAACTGTGTGTCTTAAAACTACTGAAAGCTATTGATCCATGTAACTACAGAAATGAGAGTGTATGCAATTGCCAGAGGCTGAGAATAAAAATGTTGTTAAACAATCAGATTATCTGCTTTAAAGGGATAAACCATTGTGCTTAAGGTAATTGTAAAATATACTGCTAGACAGAACTATATACATCCATCATGTCATAAACATGAAGTTACAAATATCATAAAAATCATCATATTTACTGAAACGTAACATTCATACATAATTCCATAATGCACAAAGAGACTAGAATACAATGAAAGTACTTAAACGTGCAAATGACTACTCACACAAATGAGAGACGACATCACCCCAGCAAGATGCAGTGCTCGGAAACTCGGTGAAACCATCAATTTTCCTAAACATGACAGTCGGCGAAAACCCAAAGAAATCTATCAAAATGTTCAGGCGCCCTCTGTGTGCCATGCAGACAAAGACTTCCTCGACACCAGCTGTAAAGATATTGAATGATCTGTGTCACCTGAACTGCTACCTTCTCTTCTCAATAATCACTGTTTGTCAATATATGCCATCTTTCTAATTCACAACCGATGCCAGGGGAGGGGAAGCAGGGGGAAGGGAGAGGGGGTGGGGGATTAATAGCCAGGTTGGACCCCAAAGGCAACTATGTCACTGGAATCCATTTGACTATTTTGTAACATTATTAAGAACTACGAAAATACATTACTCTCCATCCCATATTTTTTCGCTTGGGCCCCTAATTGACCTCGGCCTACAGATTTCTGCCCCGGACACACCTTATCATGGAGTCCTAGTCAATCCATTCTTCAACTGATGAAATGAGTGTCACAAAACTGACCATTTCCATCCAATCCGTCCATAACTCATTTTGTCAATGAAGTTGTACTTCTTAGTTGACCCCCAGCAGGGGCCCAAGGCACGCCCTTAGACACCTTGCTGACATCACTTGAGTTCCGCCATTTCATTGGCGCTTATGACACCAGCTTGCTGTTTGCTGTACATCCCCCCCCCCCCCCACACACACACCTTCCAGATGTCTGGCGATGCTGATTTTAACTAGTATTGTTTAGATCAAAGGTTGCAATCAAAGGCTTTTAACTCTTAACACATACCATCAGCACATTGTTGAAAGGCTTGCAGGAAGAAAGCAATTTGACTTTCAGATCCTTCACCTCCATATCGTTTCAATGATTGCCTCTTTATCGATAAGAAATTTTCAAAGACCTACAAAAGTGAAAGACTTTAGTCAATACTGAGCATATAAAACATAAACAAATGACAAAGCTGGAACAATATCAGAAAAGTTATCCGAATAAAGTCATCAATACTGAATGAGACTTTCTGATGAGGAAATGACATTTTTTATCCCTGACACACACCAACTAAATGCAAGAAAAATAATAATCTGAGAATTTCTTTGATTAAATGCCAGTTTCACTACACTTTTAGTTTGGTGTTTAGTCACATGTTTTACATGGAAATACAAAGATAAGAAGAAAGACAAGATTTTTGAGGTGCTTAATAGAAAGTCCATAACCGATTACAAATTTGTAAAGGATGAATGGTGTTGGATGCCATCCAAATATGTACTGTGTTGTTATATGAGATTAAAAGCGTACTTCACAGATGAATAAAAGATGAGATAATAAGGATTGGACTGAGAAACAGATGTTATCATCAAATTTATAATTATGGAAGCTGTCTCATATGATAACAATTTTTGAAGGTGATGTTATTGAAAAATGAGAAACCTGTAGAAACATCACCTGCGTTCAAAATCTTTAATTTCTTTATATTCTTGGACCCCTGACTTATCAGCACTGAATTTCTGTTACAGTCATCTTCCTCTTAAGTGCTTGTGATAATACAGTAACCATGGTTGTTACCTTTGCTTGATATTATCTCGGCAAGTCTATCTTATGCTATTTTGGAAGGGAACATTTTGGCAAATATCTGAAAGAATGGTAATATGATTTTGCAAGCTAAAATGTATCAGGAAAAACACTTTGACATCAATACAATGATGACATTTCCACAAAACCTAAAACTTTGTATGTCAAATTATAAATTTAGTACCTGTAGATTCTAAAAGGGAGAAATAATATGTGACCTTTGTAAGTAAAATATACTTTAAAATGGTGCAGGGTCTGCTATAATATTTATTATTCAAAATACCTGTGATTTTGCCATTCTTATAGCTAATTCTTTCTTGCTTTCTGATGACAAATCCTCCTCATGAACTTTTTCAAATCTTTCAGCAAACCACTGCCTCTCTTCTTCGGTCTTAATGAGAGAAAAAATGGAGAGAGAAAGATGTAAAGCAGAAATGAGGGCATGAATCGAAATGGGCATCAACAAACCGACAAGTGAGTGTACACTTTACAGGCAAACATTACACACACACATGTATAAACAAACATACATCAACGTAACATGCATTATGAATTGACCAGTTTGGAGTTGAAGGTCTTATTGGCTCAAAGTTTCAGAATGCTTAAACAGATGAAAGTGACAAATAACTACCAGAAATGGATAAACAGAGCTAACACTATTTTCGATCGCAGTTTAGATTTTAAAACAAGTTTTGGAGATCAGGTTTTACGGGAGATTAACACAAAGTGAACACAGAGTGTGTTTAACAATCTTTCTATACTGACAAACATGTCCTCAGATCTGCAAGGAACAAATAACTTATCACCAAGTGATCTTGGATTTCAGTGACATGAAAAAGTACTGCACCGAAAGAAAGTTGCAGGAAAACACACTTACCTTCAGGTGCATGAACTCAGCAGCTGTATATCCACAGTAATTTTTGTGTAAAAGTGCTTCCACTTCTGATAATGATGATGGGGCATCTGCCTGAAGAAAATCTGTAAATGAATTGAAAAATGCTTTGAAAAAAACCCGAAAAAAACAAAACACAGAAACTGCTTAAACATCAGTATGTGACAACAATTTCTCAGGCACAGTAACATGGAGCAATCTTATACAATTCTTGTAAAATTGCTTTAAATACAAACTGGAGGAATTATCAAGGATATTCCTGGGGAAACAAAAAGAAGTTTTCATATCATTATACTGTTCCCAGAACTACTCTTAAATACACAATTTATGTCTTATGTATGTAATTCACTGATTTTAAATTTTGAATCTGGTGTCTGTCTGTCTGTCTGTCAGCTTTCTTTTCGAGCGTGTAAACAAATTTTGATCCCCTCTTACCAGAGACATCGTGGCTGGTGGTATCTTCCAATGAAAGTCCGTATCTTGCTGGGTCAAGTTCAGGGGGTGAACTAGAAGAAAATGCAAAGTTAAAGAGTACACAATTTCCTTCGCAAATTGATAAGTCGCCATACTTTTTGATCGTCATATTCGGTTGTAATTTACTCCCAGAACACCAGTCATATATTGACCTGAAGTTGTCCGTAAATGTAAACTGTATCATTCTACATGTTCCGTATCCTATCTCATCTTCTCTTCTGCCACCAGCCATCATCCTCCCCTTACAGTAATTACTCATTCTATATTGAACTCATAGTTGATGAATTATAGATGTGACATTTGTATTTCTTTACAGTGTCATTCAATACACAAATGACCTGGGTGCATGGGTAGGGGGTACTTCACAACATATTCCATAGTTCTGCATTTTATGATACAAAATATGAGAACTTAACCAAGACGGTAGATTAAAGTAATTCCAATGAGATACTTAGAGAGCATACCTGGGTTCCTGTAACGCAAGAGGGTCCAGGGCGGCTATTTTGTGTCCATGCTGTCGATAGGCATTAATCCAAGCCTGTAGCCTACAGTGAGCCTCTGATGCAATGGTTGAAGGACCTGACAGAGCAGAGAGAAGGCTGTGACATCAAAATTTCCTTCATTTTGATTACGAAAACAGTAGAAATAGCAGCCGCAATGTAACTATGTACAGTTAATTGATGACTGTAGCCTATAGGCCTATGTTGAAGAAAATATGGGATATAATCACCTTTTCAATTAACACGAAGAACCCGATTATTCATACATTTCCTTAAATACCAAAGACAATTGAACACAGAGCTACAGTATCTTGCAATAAGGCCTAGTCTTACTCTTACTAGGTACTGTACTAACCCTGTACACAAACTAGGGTCAATGCCATCAGGACCAGGATCTCTTGTATTAGTACATGTGTAATTCATTAAGACCAACTTACCTGGGATTGTGACTGAGTTATATCCAACGAAGTCCACTAGCCCACCACAACTCCCTAGTTACAAGGCTAAGGTAGCATGGGCACTGACAATTTCGGACACCTAAGCCTTAAAACACCCCAAAACTATATCTTCTGGTATAAATCACCTGAAAATATACTTGATATGGTGGGAGAAGTGTGTTATATTAAG
>JAIPMN010014676.1:0-14443 GCA_020650975.1 Apostichopus californicus
AGCCACACACAAGATGAGCTAGTTTGCTTAGGTTTTAGGTTTCCAAGGATCTCATTCAAAAAGGCAGACAAAACCTTGCTTCGAACAGTATCTGCCTACACATGTTATATTTCTTACATGTTTTGTACTTTGGATACAGAAGCAGGATAGTTTCACTAAATGTGCAATTTTGAACTTTTGCTCAATCCCACTTTGCAGTTTTGAGAGAAGCAACTTAGCTCATTATGCAGCACTATTTATTGCATTGACATAATTAAAGAAAGTCAGCATTAGGCCAGTCTGGCCATATGTATAAAACTGTCAAAAGATAAATAAACCTACAACACTGCGTTGCTGCTGGGCATTATGAGATCATTCTATGGGATCAGGTGCTACTAGGTATACAGCTCAATATATGTAGAAAACAAACAAAGGTGGTCCAATGATGCAATGTGACACAGACATTTTAAATATACATTACAGAGCTTCATACATGATAACAAGGCTACAACATTAAATGTGTTATACCATACCTTGACTTAATTAAAGATAGTCAGCATTAGGCCAGTCTGGCCACATATAAAACTGTCAAAAGAGAAATAAACCTACAACACTAAGTTGATGCTGGGCGTTATTTAGATCATTCTATGGGATCAGGTGCTACTAGGTATAGAGCTGATATGTAGAAAACAAACAATGGTGGTCCAATGATGCAATATGACACAGACATTTTAAATATACATTATAGAGCTTCATACATGATAACAAGGCTACAATATTAAATGTGTTATACTATACATTGACGTAATTAAAGATAGTCAGCATTAGGCCAGTCTGGCCATATGTATAAAACTGTCAAAAGATAAATAAACCTACAACACTGCGTTGCTGCTGGGCGTTATGAGATCGTTCTATGGGATCAGGTGCTACTAGATATAGAGCTGATATGTAGAAAACAAACAATGGTGGTCCAATGATGCAATATGACACAGACATTTTAAATATGCATTACAGAGCTTCATACATGATACAAGGCTACAACATTAAATGTGTTATACCATACATTGACTTAATTAAAGATAGTCAGCATTAGGCCAGTCTGGCCACATATGAAACTGTCAAAAGAGAAATAAACCTACAACACTGAGTTGCTGCTGGGCATATGAGATCATTCTATGGGATCAGGTGCTACTAGGTATACAGCTGATATATGTAGAAAACAAACAAAGGTGGTCCAATGATGCAAAAATGACACAGACATTTTAAATATATATATAGAGCTTCATACATGATACAAGGCTACAATATTAAATGTGTTATACTAAAAATTGATGCTATGCACACATTCTACATTAATAATTTATGTATTTATAGCATTTTTATCATTTGATGATAGATGTCGATATTTTATGTTTACATGCTTGTGTTAAAGCAGCTTTTGTTTGTTGATTATGAATTGATTATGGTAAGTTCTTGTATTAAATATGATTATTATGGAATACCAAGTATGTTCCATGACATTGTGATAGTTTCTTAACTTTCGCTTGTATTTTATTTTCAGTACAAGTAAGCATGAGGAAGTCCAACACTGCAAATTTCGGGAAAGCCCTTTTGCATATAAATGTGATGAACACTAAGTTATGTGATGAAGGGTCTGGACAACCAAATCATTCATCAAAAATGGAAACATTACTTTCATGTTAATGGATGGATGAATAGATTCATGTGGTGACAAAGTCTAGAAGAATGTCTCTAACTTGAGTAGTCATCTGGAGATTCTATAGTTCCAGTATTTATGTAACCAGGCTCCAAATTTGAGGTACATTTATGAAACAATGCCTGTCATCATTAAAACTGATTTAATCTATTATGTGATACCTTCATGACGATGCCTACAACTTCTTCATTGTGCATCTTAATTAACATGATTAGTAACCACCCTGTTCCATTGAAACATTGTGGCAGAGATTAGCAGCTGAAAAATAATCACATGAAGCTTTGTACTAGTATTGATACTTATGGTAATAATTGTTTGCAATTACCAGACTGACAGATCTATAGATGAGGATAAACATATTATTCCAAAGTTGTATCCTTGGGTGGTTGCTTAAACTTTAGGAAGCTGCCCTAACATTTTCTGAGGCGTAGTTCAGCAAACAAAAATTGTCAGTGGATGACATGACTCAGTGCTGTTACTGTAGATGCACTGATTTACTCTAGATTAGTTATGGTCTTAGTTATGGTTGTATTGGCAAGAAATTTAGTGTCTCAGTCTACTAAAACCTATAAAAGTCAGTGTACAGCTGTCAGACAGTAATGACTTGATCAAAACCCCTGATTGTTGGTGTAAATCATTGTAAGGATAACTCTATACATACTTTATTTGGAGGACTATTTTAAAACTGCATAAGTAAGGAGAACCATACAAAAGATATTTGTATGTAAAATAATGAAAAAACACCAAACTGTTCAGGCTTTTCCCAGAAACTTCATTTGGAGATCTATTTTAAGAACTGCATCTAAGGAGAACCATACTTATGATATTTGTGTGTAAAACAATGAAAAACTACAAACTATTCAGGCTTTTC
Source organism: Apostichopus californicus (assembly GCA_020650975.1). Taxonomy (NCBI): domain Eukaryota; kingdom Metazoa; phylum Echinodermata; class Holothuroidea; order Aspidochirotida; family Stichopodidae; genus Apostichopus; species Apostichopus californicus. The sequence continues at coordinate 2,568 of JAIPMN010014676.1, forward strand.
CCGGAAATTGTTCTGTATAGAATCACAGAAATACAATTTTCTGCCACAGCTCAATGATTACCAACTAAAGACTGTTTTTGTATCAGTGTGTGCACTGTGCTCCATTATCAAAGTCAGCATTGTACAGTTTGTGGTGAAAAAAATGGCAGAAACTTTAATTGAACTCTTCAAAGTAAACTTCTTGTTTCCTTTCTTCTAATTGTTACCAAATTACTCACAACATACAATAACTGGACAAACAAATATACACCTCCTTTGATAAAGTCATTCCAAATTAAACATCAAGCACCTGGTGGTAATTACACTACCCTTTAATAAAGTTAAAACAACATTCAAATCGTAATAGAAAACAGTCATTGGTGATTACATCACCTGAAATAGAGACACACCCATTGATGACTACATAAACTCTGATGAAACCACTAAACTAGTACAGCAATGCTGCATTATCTCAATCTTGCAATGAGGCAAAACTAAGCCTGCCTGGTTTAGGAATAGATGAGCAACAACATGCTTCCCTTCTGCCTCAACATATTTTACTCTACCACATGACAAGCAAAGCTGGCATTTTTTTAAACAATAGAGGGCACCACCCAACACTCCCCCCTCTCCCCCTCCCTCCCAGCATGATGTAGATTCTATACATTGTGTAATTAATGAGATGTGTCAACATAAATCTCTAAAAAGTCAAGTGTTTCATTTTCAGCAAGAAATTGTTTGTCAACTTGACAATTGCAAAGGACTGCATCATTTCCAATTTCAGCACTCTTAATCACACAAACATCCCCCCCCCCACCCAATCGTATGGCTGTGTATGTACTTTGAAGTTCAGTGTATCAGTATAGAGAGGTATTGCAAAGTCTTGTAGGTGGATATTAGTTAACACATGTCTGGTATTAAACAAATGTATCATGCACAGAGCATTAATAAGTTACGAAAGTGATTTTATTCTGCAAAATAAGCAACTTTTGTGAACAACTGTACATAGCGCCCAGTGACAAATTTCACAAGAACTATGCAATAGGACTGTCAGGAAACATTAGAATGTCTCAATATGTAGTATAGGAACTGAGATAGAAATAAACGAACATTAACTTAATTCAATCTAATTAAGTCAAGCCCAATCCCTCCCAATCCATACTATCATCTCAACTTCTGAAGCCACAAGCAATTGTCAGGTTATCAAGGTACATGTTGTGCACCCTATGAAAACCAACCAACAATTAAATGTCATTTATAAGGGCCTACAGACTCTGTTGAGCTCCAGTAAACAAGCTTCTCCTAGCTTGATTCCATCAATTTGTATTCCCCTTAGTCCATGTCTACAAGATCAAATGAAAGTACTTGACCTTTTTCTGACACATTTTGTTTTCTATGGCATTACGCATGTTGAAATTGAACACTTATTTATATATAAGGCAGTATTGAAATCCAGTCAACAAATACTGAACAGAGCAAGATACAAACTTGCAAAATATGTTGAAACAAGACTATGTGAGGGCAGCATTTCACAATACAAGTCATGTATCTGTGTATACTAGAAAGAACATGTCATTCATTGTAAGAAGAACTTGGAAAAAGGATAATTAGCTGGGAAGAGAGCTGAAAGGATGGCTGGCACAATTTTCAAAATTAGACAGCTTTACAAACTGGGTAACTCTTTGGTAATGGATAAATTTTAATATAAAACACCATGAAACTAATGTTCACAAGCCCATAGACAGTGAAAGGAACTAGGGAGAGAAGAGGCTTCGGGGCTCCCATGTTTAAAGGTGTTTTCACCTACCTAAACCTTTGCATCAAAGCATCAAAAGAAAAAAATAACAAAAATACTCCCAACCTGACTATGCCCAATGACAAATGTTTGTGACTAAATGTTAGTTTGGGATGGAAGTTTGAAAACTGGTTGTTTCCTGAAATTATTATAGCAAACATGGAGGCTAGCCATACTAAATTTACAAACAGGATCGTCAGACATGCCAAATGCCTGGTACAGTATTTAAGATACCCTTAAATGTCTTTCACTTTTATGTTTTACAAAGGTAGCATGTTTACCAAATTTTTGCATTTCCACTACTGCAATAAATATCTTAAATCACCCTTTTTTCCAATTTTGCTCTAACAGGATTACTATCCACCCAAACCCTTGTAACAGGCCTAATTATCTCCACATGTCTGTGGTATGATCCTTGGTTATCTTCTTCTTTTCTTTTTCTTTATTGGTTGAACTCATCGAACCTTCCAAATTTAACATGTTCCAACTTCCAGATTTACATAAAAAGCAAGGTTTGCAAATTAGCTCCACAAAATACAACATTCTAGATAGAGAAAGGTCTTTTGTTTGTGCATGTACCAGATAAATTTCAGTTGACGGATGTCAGATGATGAGATGGATTTGTGAGAGGGAAGGGAGGATCAAAGTTATGAAGAAAGATTCCAATGTGGGGGCCAATGAGGTCATGAAGATGTGCAGGTGATTTCAGCCAAGGACGAAAAGTCTTCAAAGAGCTTGTGCCTCGCTGACATAACAGGTAGTATAAAAACACACAAAAGTACACAAAACTTCAACACACATTATATAATTAGACCACACATGTATTTGTTCTTTTCTCATTTAATCAAATCATGTTCCAATTTTAGAAGTGATAATAATAATAATAATCAGCAGTTATTTTTACGACGCTTATGCGACTACAAATGCAGGGGGAACCCGCAAGTGCTTATGGATTACAACTTACACGTTGGGTGGATTCCAATTTAACATTTTAACTCAAATTTGGTATCATATCAATTAAGAAAGTCATTTCAGTTGGGGAAAACCGTAGATTGCTCTTCCAAGGATGAAAAACCCACCTTACTATGACCCCACCGGGTATTGAACCCGGAACCTCCCGACTGCTAAGCCTTATTGCTTCAAATGGCACCTCCTTTATCCACTCGGCCACAGCACCGGTTTGAAAGCAAATATAAACGTTAGCTGCAAGTTTCTACTACAGAGATTTTCTTGCAGGAAATGTTCAACATGGCTCTTCTGGGATTTCACTGGCTCATAATCTCATATTGATTTTCTGTACAAACATTCTTGAATCTTTCGTACTCACTGACCTCAAAGTTTGTGGTTGAAATTCAATTCTAGTCACATTATTTTCCACTGTGTAAAGATAGCTGTGCTTTTACTATCTATAGACTGCTAATTTCAAATGTACATGTATACAAAAAGCGTAACTTTAGGCCACATAATAACATTATTTATAAGAAATGGCATGCCAATGGTGTAAAGCCACCATTGTACTTCTGAACGATTAGTTCACCACAAATGTTATCAGTTTGAACAATTGCGTTTGCATATTACTCGGGGAAACTAACAATTTGATACTTACTAAATAATCTCATAGTTTTTTTGTCCAGGCTGCTTTGAAAACTTTACCTAATTTAAAGATACCTGTAGTCATATCATAATGACTTCTTTGTTGGGAACCTTGCCAAAAGTTAATAGGTTTTACTGCATGGTTCAGAAACTTTTGTATCCTAACTTATTATCTATGGCCTTATGGTTGTCATGGATGTTAGTACATTTTGAATTTACATTGCCTCAAATGAATTTATGAAATAAACAAAGGGAATGACATTAAGAGCTTGAAACAGACTGGCATTGGGGACACTTGCCCAGTGGATGATGAAATGGGCAAAAGTGCTTGTGGCATGTAGGCTTAAACATAGCACCAGCCATACTGCCATAGGCGTAAGCAAGACATGGTACAATAGTTTCTGCCACAGAAATATATTACTTAGGGCTGCAAGCACCTTTTTCTATGGCTGAAGCTCCCCTTTTTGCTAGCTAATGAATATATTGTATGTATACAGAATGGAAGGATCACTTTGCTTTGTTTGGTTTGTGATAATACAGTAGTAGCTATAGCTCCTAATTTGTTATTTTGCTGTTTTAATTTCAATATATTTCAGGCCTAAACTAGGTCAAATATAATACAGAAATTACTGACTGCATTAGAGATAGATGTAATTACATATTTAGGCTACATATTTAATTTGTTTCCATGCAATTGATTATGTATGGTAAAGAAAAATTATCATCTATAGGCTTATTATTTTTTGCTTAGGTAAAGGCCTAGGCTACCATCATTTGAGGGGCCATCCCCACCTCCCTCCCCCCCCCTCCCCGCCCCCTTTGGACCACACATAGGTAGATAAGAGGTTTCAGAGTACAAAGCATACACTTGCTATGAAGACTTAACAACAGAATAAAGAACATCCCACTCATATTAACAGCAGCGAGTTGTATAGTGATCTGTTGCACCCCTATGCTAGTACAGCACACAGAGGACCTAAGTTATAAGTGGAATCACTCCTTGTGAGCAACTGGAGAAACTAATCAATTCGAACATTTAATAAATTTCACGCAAAAGCTAAAGCTAACGCCAGGTCACCAAAGTCACAATGAAGTATCCCACTGCTTACTGCCTGAACAACCATTAGAAACAGCAAAATCTCTACAGACCTGTACAACAATTAGACTTCCCCTATTGTTGGTATTCATGAATAGCAAACTTGTAACATAGTTGGTACATACAATCAATGAACTATACAGACATGAAGATCACATAGGAATTACAAAATACTTCAACAGTGGCCATATACAGTACCACTGTAACAACTTTGTTTAAGTTCTGTGAAGTGTGAACGAAATGATTACTTTGATGCACACATTACAATGTTTCATTATTTACTTTTCTTTATCATACTTTTTAATTCTTGTATGTAATACTCTCCAACTATTGATATTTTTAATACCTTTAACTATAAATTGCTCTCAGATGACTGTTTTCTAGCAAGATAATATTACCTGGAAAGTGTTGAAACTTTTTATCATTTGCCAGGTTACCTAGTTTGATGATTTTTACCTCCAAAGCAGAAAGTAAGAAGAGAGGAAAAAAGGAGAAAAAGAATATGAAACTTAGAAAGAAACAACATCCCAAGTCAATTTTGTCCGGTTGAATCTGTACAATTTTACACGCATTTTCCCTCTGATAGTTTGCTCACTGCTAGTGGTAAGACAAATTGCACTCATCAATCTGGCCATGTCTGTCAGTACAATAAAATATTGGTAACCAGGTTCCCATTGACAAAAAACTATAAGCTGTTATTTGTTACTTGCAGTGTGAATTGGAAATTTTGGCTTCTGTTGTATCCTATAATATCATTCCAAATAGTAGGTCATTTCATCACACTTTCGTCACAAAATGGCAAGATATCCAACTTCCCAATTCCAGTTTGACATATCAGTTAATATCCTGCAAGCTTTAAAATTATTGTCATATAACGTTGTTTCTTTTCCCAATCTTCCTCTGTCTTGAAGTTTAAATCATATTCTTGCACACATGTTTTGGAAAAAATGCAATCTGAGCTATATAACAGTACTTTGTTCAGGATTTTGGCGGGAAAACCAAGAGACAACAGGTACTGGTACAACAGGAAAGCTTTACTAATTTCTGCAATGAATTCATGGAGCATTCTTTCTTCACTTGCTCATGACGTCTTAGTTAAATTTATAGTAATAACAACAGATTCATTTGTCTACTAAAAATTTCAGAAATAGTTTATGTTCTTTTAAACGTCACTGACAGAAAATGCTATAATAACGAACTAAGTTAAGACTAACAATTTGTTATTAAACTTAAATTCTGCTGAGAATTCTGCTGTAAGGATTACAGGAGCAGTAGAACCAAATGTTGGCTACAGGCAATTTGAAGAATTCAAGAAAAAAAAGAGGCCTACCTTTGCCAAAAGGACACTGATGAGAAAGTTACTTCACAAATTACAGTTTATGCCATCTAAAGCTATGGTTTCCGCCACGGTTTAATGGCGGACGGTAAAACTAAGAGCAGAAAATAACTATAAGGCCAGGCTTAGGGCTAGCCTTAATGTGGCAGAAACAAACATATCCACAATACTTAAGCTCTGGCCTACCTTACACTAAGCCTGGGTGATATTTTTATACATATTATGAAGTTTGGTAAAGACTAGCCATTTGTCAGTATCATAATTCATATATGACTAGTCAATCTAATTTTAGTTAGGCGAAGGTTTAACCCAGTGTTAGCATGACGTTAACACTGGGACGCCTACAAATGCTTTATAAAATCAATAACAATCTTGTAAGTTGTAATTGTATCATTTGATAAAGACAATCTAATCCCAACAAAATGTGTTAACACAATAAATAAACATGATCTTAACTACCAAGTTCCCTACGCTAGATAGAATTTATATGAATATTCCTTCTTACCCCGCACCATAAAAGATTGGAATGCTTTGCCATCAGACATTGTGCATGCAACTTAGCCTAGGAGTAGGAGAAGGCCTAAACTCCTTGGCCTAAGTTAAGACTTACAACTTGTAAATTTAGTTGGCTTCTCCTTAGTTATCATAGCCTAGCCTACAAGGCTACAGTAAGCCTTAGTTAGGCCTAGGGGCCTATGCCTAGTGCCCAATAGTCAATCCAATGAAATGTGGTACTTATACCTTACCGAAGTTCTTCCAGAAGAGTTGAGCTTTCAATTTCAGAATGTTTTCATCAAAATGGTTATAGAAGAGGTCACATCGGTCCCTTGCATTACAAGTATTATTCATAAAATGAATAAAAAACTTGAAGTCAGCGCGCATTTGTACTGACCAGAAATTCGGTCCAAAGAAATGTTAAGATGATTTGCCAATCGCGCAACGACGTATCAACAACATATCCAACCACAGAAATTTATACCTAGAAGCCATGTCGCATTGCTGACAACAATACGCTTTGCAGCGATTTGAATGTCACTTGCGCCATCTTAAATGCACCCACAGAAATGACTCGCGCAAAGGGTGCCTACGTTATAGTCAAGAGATTTTTTAAATATCTTTCATTATCACATTTAAAACACTTGTTGTACCAGATTTGCTCGAATTCCATGGAAAAAAGGTATACTAGTTGAAATGAATTACAACTCACAGGTATTTAGCCACTGCTTACACAGTTGTTCTTAAGGTTCTTACGTAAGGCCCTAATCTAGATATAAAGGGCACAAAGCAAAGCTTCCTATATTGTTCACAATGTTAACTTCGATTAGACCGAACTGTAGGGGAGACAAGTACTCCGAGTTTGGAGGAACACCAACACTTTATGGAGGGTCACCAATATTAAAGGAGGGGCACAGTACTAATGTATTAGCTGTTACTGTGTTGATGGTGGGGACACATTAAGGGGGTAGGGTGAGATAACACTAGTCTGAAAGTGGAGGGTGTGCTCCTGGGCCCCAACCTGCATGGCTACGGAACTGCTACTGAGGGGTTAATATTCAAATGGAGCCATATAGACACCTTACTTTGAGACATATGCTATGGGTATGATAAAGATTGATATACACTGTAAAGTCATGTTGAGGTCAAAAAATGTCTTCAACATTTTCATGGCAACTTAAGTCTACAATGTTGTTACGTCCCAGCAGACTCAGTACAGATCGAGCAGCTAAAAACTGTTTCGTGGAACCAAGTTTATTTTGTAAAACATGTTAAAGATTCCTTTTCGCTTTCCGCTTATATATATACCCTTACTAGTGGCTCACAATTCTGTGTATCTATTTTATTTTAAGTACTTCTTACAATTTGGAATATTAATTGGGCACTTTTTGCCTTATAACTTACGTTTTGGTGTGCCCCCGTTATCGGGGTACCCCGTTAAAAGAATAGTCCAGGTCAAAATTTCTTTTTGACATGTTAAAGAGGAACACATGATCTAAGCATTCTGGTGAAATTTGCATTCAATTCCTATCATACCGTTTATGAGATATTGACAGTTGAAGTTGCCACCTTTCGTACCAAAAGTGAACTTGGAGCAAACAGGTGTGACGTCATTGTTGCACACCGATAAAAATGTTTCGTTTTCCATTAAATTTACGTCTAATTTTATATTCCACAATTGGATGCATCCATAAATGTGTATGTACCAGAAGTATTGGTATTTTATAAACTTCACATCCCCTTTAGACAAACAATTAACCCTATCCAATCCAAGGTCATATCAATAGACTGAAAAATACAGAAAAAACAAACATTATTTGTCAGTGTGCAACTATATTACATCACACCTGTTTGCTTCAAGTTCATTTTTAGTAGAATATCAGATAACTTCAAGCCCAAGATCAAGGCTCAGATCCACGGCCGTGTAGGGACAGCACTGATCCCCTGTTCAACCTCACGCAAAAAAATATTTATTCGTACAACCTTGCACTATAAAAAATATCTCAGGAGGCACCTTTTGACGTCGAAACTTTCAATTGTTTCTGATGGAGGATCCCCAAAACCTACTTTCTTCTCCATAGGAATTCTGAGTTTGTAATACTACGAAGGTCTTAACTTGATGGGACATTGGAAGCTCTAGTTTTTTTGGGTTTCAACTGAAGTCAAGAAGTATTCATTTATCATCTCGAGTTTCTTTCCCCCTTTTTTGTTCCTCAAAATTTCAACTATTTCCTCCAAATCTTTACTTTCTTTCTCCGCTTTCGACTTTTTATACCGTTGTATGCTTTAATTTATACTTTAATTACGTTGCCTACCATATTTATTTTGACTTACTTCGATATGAAAAGTCCAAGTTATACTTCAACTCTTGTTCATTTGTTGCATCATTTCCATATAAAATACTTCGGATCTTGTATCTCCAAATCTGAACGATTCGACCTAAGTTCGGCTACTATAGCCGAAGTTAGGCTAGGTTCCTATGGAACGGTTACTTTCTTTCATTAACCGACCAACCAACATAAACATCCTGATGTTGCCACCATGACCCATTCGCATATCGCCTTCAATGTCATATGGCCCTCTCACCCTTCACCGACAACGCGTTATACTCATTGTACTGTTACCTATAGCGAGGCCCTTCCCATGCAACGATACGAATGAAACCAGCGTAATAAAGGTTGTTAATAGTTTATAGTAACAAACCTCAAAAGTAATTATTTGATTTGGACTTCAGGTCATTATTTATTCTAGACAATTGAATAACGGTTCACTCTTTATCAAACTTCAACAGTCTTTTACTCTTTTACTTAGTCAATTTTACTACCAACTCTCGAAGTGTCTTTCTCACTCATATATAATAAAATTAAGAACATGAGCAATTTTTAAACATGCTAAATTTGTGGCCAACACGATGGTGACCTCTCAACTGTACAAACACCCTTCTTCGCACAACGTAGTTCCAAATAGGTCGACGTTTTCAGTTAGTGACCATCTCCTTATTTGACGTTGTTTTGTGAAACATTTACCCTTTATTGCCAATTTTCGAACGGGGACCATATACCCTATGTTATCATTGCGGACCAAATTTCCAAGGATATTAGTCTGGCCGGACATTGGACCATAGCAATTATGGTCCTGTCGGACACTCTTTACAGAATACAAAATATACTGCTACCGCGGCCGTCACCAACACAAAAAATGTACGTTCTACAATTCAGTATAGCACCATCCTTTTCGGAACTCAGTGCCACCCCTTTCTCTCACTCTCTCTCTCTCCACCCAAAAGCAGGATATTACAAAGACGTTGAACTTGAGGCTTTTATGGGAGTGAAGAGGCTGAAGAAAATTAGAATAGCGAGACCTATTCTATATATTTGGCAATCCTGAAATTAATTTGTTAGCATGCAGTTTACCACCATTTCTCCACCATCGAAAACCGTTTCGTTGCAGTTGATTAACTTCATCTGAGATCACGGTAACGTTTCAAGAATATTTATATTAAGAACAGTAACCGACATTATAGAACCTCGGTATAGCTCAAATTATGTGCAATTACGCAGAGTGTTAAAAATAGGGTAACAAATTGTCAATCTTAACATCGTGCTTCGTTACGTCCAACACTGTGTTAGACCCATAGAAATTGAACTAGGAAGAAAGCTGACACAGTGTATCGCCTAATCTTGTTAAGACCCTGGTATGAATAACCTAATGTACCTTTCTTTTTCACAAAGCTATTTTCCCGTTTATATTTTTTGCCAAGAGAACGCCCCGGCAACGCTTTCGATTGTAACGAACAGATCCTCGGGCATGTAAAAAGCAGTAGGCAAGCACATTCGAGATAGGAATAAACGGAATCTGACGCATGTATGCACGCGAGAAAAGGAGTATTACAAACGACTTGGCTAAGACTATGTATCGCCGTGTGTTTTAAGCAGCGGAGACTTGAAAAAGTGAGGGCGCTTTGCGTTGTACGGCAAAAAGCCAGATCATTTGTACGTCTTCATATCTTACATACATTGTGCATTCGACTTTGAAATTTAATTTAATTTTACCAGTTTATTCGAAAGAGTAGGTGTAATTTACACAACAGAGACATGTTATGGCGACCAGAGTGTTAAGTAGTATACTTCTGGCTTAAGGTATCACACCACAATTAGAGTATAGTGCACGTCCGCCTGAGAGGTTAATGTCGGAAATAGCCCTAAAGTGCCCTATTGTGTTGAATTTTTTGATCTAAAAATCTGGAGGATTGAAGGTGAAGATGATCTTGGCTGAAACAACAAGAAGATTCCGCAGCGACAGCAGATGGGAAGGGGAGCACTATGATAAACTTTGAGCTCTTCTAGCTCAAAATCTAAACGGTCATGGTTTCAAAAGTTGAATGTTTTATAATAGCCCACGCCATTAGCTATATATCAGAAAACTTCTATCTATGCTCTATCGGCCTTTGAAAGTGACGAGTATAGTGTGTAAGTCAATGGGAGAAATTAATTGTGGTGTGGTACCTTAAGCAACAAGTTTGAAAACTTTTATTTCGCCTCAAATGACTCGAGCAAGTGGAATGTAATTTATGCAACTTATATTGTCTGGAAAGTGTCATTTCCGGTATCTGAGAGGCAAATGAAAAACATTTTTCTTGCTTGTATGATTATTTTAGTGCTCCACTCAGATAGCGTCTTATAGTTGTCCCTAAAAAGCAACCCCCTCCCTCCCTCCCCACTCCCTCTTCCACAGACACCTATACTTTTCCGTAATACTCCCAAATTAGTCTGTGCATGCAGTCTCAGTTTAATGTTAACTTTGTTGCAAAGTGGGTAGTTTATGAAGTATAACAGATCCTACCTTATGAAGTGAGAGTGCAAAATGTTTGATGCATGTTTACATTCAATAATAGTCATCAAAGGATGAGATGTTAGCACGAGTAGTGGCCTGAGTGTGTCGTTTTGCCTACAAAGAATATTATTAGACCTTAATATCATAGTTGAGTAAATTTAGGCCTATAAAGTTACTGTCCTAGTTACAGAGGGGTATCGACTCATGTTTAAGGTGGTATACTCCTATTAGAGTCTATATGCATCCGCCCGATTGTTCTCCTTCAGGATAAGTGCCAAAAAGCAGCAGGAGAACATCTTTTTTTGACTTGTTATCAATCATGATCTAGTTTTTTTTGTAGCTTGCATGTTGAAGAGCATGAATGGAAGTATATGTGGTGAAACCAAATTGCATTACGGATGCGGTCTGTCTTGCTAATTCATTTCGAAAAAAAGGAAAAACTACTTTCGGTGAAAGTCTGTAACGTTTCTTGGTGTTATTTAGTAACAACTTGTGACACGGTTAGACAGGCGCGTAGCAAGGAATTTGCCAATTGAGGGGTTAGCTTGTAGGCAAACTATCTAAGCGTAGCGCCACCATATTTTGGCGCGAAGCGGAAAAGAAAATTTTGGCCGAAAATGTCTCCCATATCGCTGTAAATGGCACTTCCCAGGCCTTGTAAGTTGCATCTAAGCATTTTCTATTTTGAAATTACTTGCGATATCGTAAAAAAAATACAAAAAAATATCCTCAAGGGGGGGGGGGGGCGG
>JAIPMN010014681.1:0-12555 GCA_020650975.1 Apostichopus californicus
GGGGGGGGGGGAGTTGAGAACCTTAAAAACATGTATCAGCCAAATGTTACATAGTGATGTATTGCTATAATAAGGCCTTCTTTAAGAAATTTGTAGTAAGCTAAAGGGGACCATCATGGCACTATCTAAGCAAAGCGCCACCATAGGTTAGCGCATAGCGTAGCAAGAAATGTTTTGCCAGAAATGACCTCCCAGATTGCCAGAAATGTCACTTCCCAGGCGTTGTAAGTTGTATCAAAACATTCTTTATTTTGAGATCTACTGTATTAGGAATTAACACTAGTCCAAAAAACAAGGTCAATTAGAAAAAAATTATTTGGTAGGTGAAAAATAGGACTTAACGTTACTTTATAAAGCTCAATTCCATTCATAGTAGCCATAGCCTAGATACATGCCGAGAGGAAGCCATATTGGGAATTTAGGTGTAAATCAATTGTTAGGTTTGTGATATCATAATTTATTTGACATGTCAAAAAGGAACCTACTGGGAGCCAAATGAGCTGAGTGGGGAATGGGGGGGGGGGCTGTGTAGGGGATTGGCCTCAACATCCTTAGTTAAAACGATGGGGCACTGACATAGGAGCTAACAATGAAACTAACAGGACCTTCATAAAACATATAGATGTAATAAATATATTTTTAAACCTTTGTTCACATTTGACTGCTACACTGTTCACGCAATGGAAGGAGCTCTCTATGTTTATTGTTATTCTAACAAAACTTGTGAAAACCAAATGCACGGTCATCACATCCGTGATCATACAACTGCGATGAGCAGTTAATATAAACATTGTGTTATTTTTGAATGTACAGTATAGAGGGTGTACATGTTTACAAGGGTTTCACGATTTGACCTCTGATGACCCCAAATGACCTTTGCCCTCCACCAAAAACAGTAGGCTTCTTTTACACAATATGGTACTCCTACACACTAGATATACGGTCTGCCTCTGATTCCCTTCTTGAGATATCACATTTATGAGGTTTCCACAATTTGACCCTTGGTGACCCAAAATGACTTTTCACCTCCACCAAACTTAAAAGACTTTTTTTACTCAATGTGGTACTTCTACACACTAAATATGAAGTCTGCCCATGATTCCCATCTTGAGATATCGTGTTTACAAGGTTTTTACACGGTTTTCACAATTTGACCCCTGGTGACCCCAAATGACCTTTGACCTCCACTAAAAACAGTAGTCTTCTTGTACTTAATGTGTTACTTCTACACACTAAATATGAAATTGGTCTGACCTTCCCTTCTTAAGATATTGTGTTTACAAGCTGGGCATCACAAACGCACTCACACAGACACCCACACCCACGCTATCACCATCGCATAGATTCCTTGAACCTTTGGCAAGGAATCAAAAAGCAAATGATGAAGCAAAAATGGAAACTAGTAATGACAAATTCATGTAAGTCTAACCTGTAAACAAAAAGAAACTTTGTAAGGTTACTGATGTTTCAAAAACTTTAATATTGAATTCATCGTTGTTGTATTTATGAGTGGTTGGTTTCTTCCTCATTCTTACAGAGGTCCTACTGTAAATCTTGGGCAGAATGGGAAAGCCCTTTTGTTATATCTCAACTTCGTTTTCTGAACTACGATATTTCAGCCAATGAAGAAGGACAGTATACAGCTTCATAACATTCAATCACATTATCGGATTGGCTACCATGTCCATTGACAAAAACTTGCTGGAACCTTCTACATGTTATACAAACATAAAGCTTTCTTGGTAACTTTAGTGGTATGCTGGATTGTACTGCAGACATATCATATAGTTCTGAAGAAGGTTGTAAAATTAGGCCAAAATGTCACACTTTTGTCACGAAAATGGCATAATGACGACTGAATAAAGACAGACTTCGTTTATTTTTCCATACATAAATTATTGGTTATTACTGTCAATTCAAGGTTTTGTTTCATAGCTAATACATTGATGGATGTAAGAACACACTGATTTCAGCTAATTGTGAGACTGACTTTTAACAGTATGTGCACCCTGCTTAATGTATGTAGAAAAAAAGGAAATAATGTAATTGTCAAATTCATCTGTAAATAATCAACTATATAGGAGGAATTGCTTATTTGATGAGGTTTGATAAGCAGTAACTTTAAATTTTGAGACAGTGAAAAATAAGGGTTTTGTTGACTTGCTTGACAATTAAATTGACTTACGACAACTTGATATTTCCATATTTACCTGTGCATGTAGATGGTAGTCCAGGTGTGAAAGGAAAACCAGTGTAACCGGACTTACACACACATATGTAGCTGCCCATGGTGTTCATGCATGTTGATGAGATGCTATCACACAAAGTGCTGTATGTACATTCATCTTGATCTGTAACCAAAGAGAACCATTCAGTTAAAGCCTATCTGGTTGAACTAGACTACTTCAGATCATATATAAAAGTTTTTGAACTGAGACTGCTGGGTTTGCTTGCATCTTCCTTCTTAAAATTGACTGCAATTTTTCATTTTTCCATCCTTCCACTGTCATTATTATGTCATCTATCCACGATATTACATTTGGCCCGATCCTTATGGAGAACCCAAATGTAGTCAATATTTTCAATTAACTCTGATCAAAATATGTGCCAGGCAGTACATATTGGTCAGAAGTATTCTTGAGTATTGGATTACATACTGTAGCATATTCAGATATGTAAGGTCAACAAGGATGCAAACTGGTTGCTATTTGGATAAGCAAACATATATGACACACATCACCTACAGGATCTCATCTTACACTGCAGGTTGCTCTATTCCACTAAAGTGACCATATTGTTTTCAAGGAACCCTGGGACATGTTACTGTACACCCGACCCACCCACCCCAACTTTTTATATCAAAAGTTCATGTTGTGCAACAGAATAGTGTGTCACCATAATGGTTGCGGTTTATGACATTTTTGCTGATGTCAGAAATTTTTTAACTACATTTATAGACCTTGCCAACTTGATGGATATATCCCAGTTAAGTTATTGCTTTAATTTTAATTCAAGCTAGCATAGCTTACATGCACTCTGAGCTTCAAATTTGATGGACAGGGGTCTGGTGGCACATGGCTCAGTCCTCATGGAATATCCTGGGTTTGCAAGCAAACATTTGTGCCACAATGGTTCAAGGGAGGGTGGAATTTTGAGGACCTCTCATTTTTTAAGTGGATGATAAACAAGTGCTGAAGTTTAGAATGCGTAATCCTAAATCAAGTATTTTGTCCAAAATGCCAAAAATTTTGAACGTAACTGGGTGTTTCCCCATATTATCACCAAATTCAAAAAGATATTTTCAGTGCGAAATATAACCTATGAAGTTATTCGATGTTCTCTGTGCCTATGTCACAGTGCGTCACCAATGGACAGTATGTTTGTAGTTGTAAAAAATCACATCTTCCTGCCCATGTTGTGTCTAGATACACGAACAGCCAACTTGGAATTATGCAGGCCCTTTTCACAAATTTTGAGATATTGCTGGGGCATATGACATAAATTCCTAGTGCATTTCCAGGGACAATTTTTCCCCAGGTACTGTCCTTGGAACATAGGGAGGTCTGGTCACCTTACACTAAAATAAAGATCATTGTATGAGTCCTACACCTTTCGTGTTCTATAGTTTATCACTATACTTTTATGCAAATACAAATGCATTAAGTTGTAAAGCTATTAAACGTTTTTTCAATACTTTTCATTCCTGTTAAAATGCTGAATGGTGTACAATCCAATTATGACAATATATAGTCAGAACTTGCTGTTCCATACTGTAGTATCTCAAAATGTGTCGGACTAGCTATACCTTTGCAATACCAAACACTTATAGAGGCCATCCCATGGAACAACAATAAACATCAAGCTACGATCCAACTCATAGGAACATTGTTACTGAAAGGTATGTAGAGATAAGGTTCCTATGGTAGGTAATTATCAAATTAATCTGTAAATCATCAATTGACTGAAAATGTTTACTTGATGTAATTTAATAGTAGCTGTTTCTTTTTGAAGGCATGATCCTGAACAATACGGAATGTTGAATTGGTTAAATTTAAAGGGAATTTGCAGATTGGTTGTAAATTTTACATTTCAAGGAGATTTCAATATTTTCAAACATATTTACCTTCGCATGTAGGTTGTTCAGGTGGTGTGTAAGGTGAACCGACGAAACCAACCTTACATACACAGCTGTAGCTGCCAATGGTGTTAATGCATATTGTTGAGCTGCTATCACACATATTAGATCCAGGGAATGCACATTCATCAGCATCTGTTACCAAACAGAACCAAAATATATGATTAGGTGCAGACATATTTATATTAAAATCTGGAACCAAAAATGACAAAGAATAATGTATGGTAGGGTTTGGTTATTTCAGAAAATTCAGATCATATGGAAGGTCTTCTTGACTGTTTGATTGATATTATTTAAATAACTTACAAGACATCAATCTTGACAAAGATATCAAATTGTCTACATGCTGTTATAAATAATAAACTTGGCAACATGTCAAACCTAATTGTCATGACGGACTTTACAAGTTTATACAATAGCATGACATCTTGACAAAATGTGTCAGATTGTCAAACATACAAGCTCTACTGTAGGCAATTGCTATTTTATGTGCATACATGCATCTACCAACAAGTTGCACAAATTTGTCAGTGTTTTCAGAAGTGCACAAACAAGCAGCAGGCAAATGCTACAAAACTAACTGTGTTCATTTTCAATGGGATGTTGACTCATCCCATACTATATTGCTAGATACAAAAAACATTATTATCATTAATTATTATTATGTACAACATACATGGAAGAGGTCTTCACAGTTTTCAACTGGTTGATGAACTTACTACCATAGTGTAAACTGAGCAGAAATTGTACATGTAGACAATTTGCAATGTACCTATATACATGAAATTTTATTATAAACTTGAAATTTGTGATGAACACTTTGAAAGTCAAAGGTAGAACTGTATCACTTTCAGTGATGAAAACAAAGAAAGTTTATAATTATTCATTGTGTTTATCAGCCTATATCTGTATACAATTTCATGAAACTAGTACACCATGCATAAGCCAGTCAAATTAAGTTGGAGAGCTACATAAATAGCACACATAGATATGGAATGCATTCACATATTGCTTTTAAATCCCCAATAGCAAAAGATAATACATAGCCACTTGGGTCTTCAAGTTTCATAAAAGTAATCTTATAATTCCACATATGAAATTTGCAGGCAATGCTGACCTTCATGGTACATCAAACAGTATTAGGAAAGATGTGATTACAGGCTTTAGACCTTGCGCAACTACGTTGCTATTGGCCGACGATGCATGCCGACATAATTGACTACTGTGCTAACTGTTAACGATGTACGCAAAGACAGGTAAGACTACTCTCTACCCCTGGAACTATAATCGCAAAGCGACACCTACACATACTGGCTATATGTTTTACGGTACTAGAACGCAGTTCAGGTGGATATGAAAATGATCTTGTATTGACGGACATCTGCACAAAGTTCACACAGGCCATACCGACCAGGGACCAGAAAGCTAGTACTGTGGCTAGAACAATATTAAGGGACTGGTCTGTGCGTTTCAGTGTGCCTAGAAGGTTACACAGTGACCAACCTCGAAGTAAAGGTCATAGAGCAGTTATGTAAGATGTACAATATCAAGAAATGCAGGACCAATCCTTACCATCCACAAGGAAATGCACAATGTGAAAGATTTAATCGCACTATGCATGATCAACTGCGCACATTAACCGCTGACAAGAAAAACAAATTGGACTGCACATTGTCCTGAACTTGTTTATGCCTATAATGCGACCCCCCATTCCTAGATCGGTTATTCTCCTTTCTATCTCTTCTTTGGGAGAGACCCTGTTGACCATTTGCTAGGGATTGATCTTGATGATCCCTGGGTTGATGACCACTATGTTAGACTGACTGAAGCTTTAAAGAGTGCTACAAGCAAGACCGAAGCAGAATCGTTACGTAGGAACAAAGACTAGACAAGAGAGCTGCTGAAACAGGCTTACCGATGGGTACTAGAGTTTACCTTAGAAATCGAGCACACAGAGGACGGAAACAAATTCAGGACTATTGGAACAACAGACCATTCAGGGTTGTCAAGAGGCCATATCCAGATGGGCATGTATATGTAGTAGAGCCGCTGGAAGGCGATTGTTCTGACCTATTGTACCCTTGAAGGAAGATGCGACTATGACTGATTCAACATCCCATACACTTGAGGATGAAAATGATAGTGAAGCTGCAGACAGTGACCTTGACATTGTAGTTTGTGTTGAATTTAGACCAGAACCGCAGCAGGACTCCACTACTAATGATGTAAGTGGTAGTATAGGTAATACTGAGACGTCCATATATGTAGTCAGACTACAGACCCTGACAATAACGAGGGGCCACACCCTGAGTCTGAACGTGAAGCTACTCATAGAAGTGGCTCTGACAAAGGAGGGGAGCGCGAAACACATGGACGACTATCTGCATTGTCAGACGTACCAGTAGAACACACTACACCGACACTTCGTAGGAGCACGCATTCAGGGGGAGTAGCGAAGGGTTTTTTGTTGGGGGGGGTGTGGAGAATTTGATTTGCCGACGGATCTGGAAGTGGTCACTGAATTGGGGGGAGGTTTAAGGGGAGGGGGTGTCCCCCTCCCCTTTGGAAAATATTTAGTTTTGAAACGTCCTTAGATGCATCTGGTGCATATTTTAAGTCAAATGTGGCACCGTAGAATTTCCATTTCGATATTATTTTTATGGCAGTCGGCAGAAGAAGAATTAATTGGATAACGAAGAAAAATTGCATACCGGTACCTTATATTGGAAAGTAGATTATACAAATCGCAGCTTGAAATTAGGAAGTCAGATTCTGATTGCTGAACATTGGTGAATGTAATTAGGCTTTGCCTACGCCTCTCGGGCTCAAACCATCGCAATGAGTGATGAAATGTGATGAAAATGTTCAGAAAACTTTCCAGTAATTAGAAATAACAACATTCATTGATATACAAACGAGAAACGTTAAAAATTGTGTACAATTCGTGAGCCGTGTCCTTAAGTTTTCCACGGAGAACGAATGACATCTGCGATGACGTCATTCTGAACAGAGGATAATAACAACACGTTGTCACACGATAGCACGACTTGTGGGCTGCGGCCTATACGGAAGCCTTTAATTCCATTTCTTTCACTGAGTTGCCGGCGATTCTGGCACTCGTCTAGCTGAGCCTGGCTACAGTAGCTATACTGATGGCCGTGACATCAGTTATTTGCCGAGAGGTTTTTAACTTGCAGGTGTCGGGTGATTGGATTGGTGAATGGGTTTATCAGATGAAGAACTGGAAAATCGAAATAACCGATAAAGAAGCACCCGTTCTCCTTTTCTCTATTCAGCTTTCCTTCTTTCTTCCCCTTCCGCTCTCTTCACCTTTTCTCCTTTTGTCGACAGACCCAAAATTTGCCGACAGCGACCAAATTATTGGGGGGGTGTGACACCCCCCACACCCCCCCCGCTCGCTACGCCCCTGCACGCATTCAACTGCTGGGTACAATTCGAACCCACACAATGAACTAAGGAAACAAGAAATTCTTGCAGATCCCCATGTTTTGGCAAACCTCAGTGAGACACAACTTCTAATTGCTAGAATGCTTGCACAAGGAACCGCTCCTAAGCCTTAAAGTATATTTCGTATTATATTGTTTTGTTGTAAGATTGAAGTTATTTGTTATATGAACACACATACAATTCTTGGTAATGAC
The DNA here is from genome assembly GCA_020650975.1 of Apostichopus californicus. Taxonomy (NCBI): domain Eukaryota; kingdom Metazoa; phylum Echinodermata; class Holothuroidea; order Aspidochirotida; family Stichopodidae; genus Apostichopus; species Apostichopus californicus. Next base: position 7,798 of record JAIPMN010014681.1, read on the forward strand.
TTATAAACCACCGCATGTATTGTCTGGATGTAATTACCACTGTTCATCCTGTGATCATTGTGTGCACATGCCTTTAACTGTTTCAATTTGTTGGATTTAGTAGTTTTGTTCTTTCATGCATCACAAAGATTTTCTGTAGGAAGTTCTATTTGATGTATTCATTTAAGGACAATTAAGGAACAGGGCTAGGGTAAGTTTTCTTGGTTTTTGTGTCATTTTAATTAATGGTATTCAGATAAGCTGAATTAGTATGTGTACTGAATATACATTGATGACTTGGAATTCTTCATTTTGTTGGATAAGTTATCTGATATTGTATCATTAAATATAATCCATCATTGGTATGATATGTTTGTCTTGGTATTATGAAAGTTTCCAGAAAGGTCTGTGTTAACATGTTATCATCTATCTAGTTCTAAGCTTAAGTTCTTTGACATGATAAAGTTTGTTTGTAAGACAGATAGAGAGTTTTGTACAAGGTTTCTTCTTGGTATAAAAATGTATGTTTCTGGACTCTGAATATATTTTTGATAATTATTCTAACTGTATCTTGTTAGGCTCTTAGAGATATAGAGACCAAAAGGATTTAATTCACCATGTGTTCTGTCTATAATAGTGATTCATCCTGATTGGTTTCTAAGAAGTTACCCTACGTCACAGATCTTAAAGTAGTTGAATCTTGTGTTTGGTTTTGAGCTTGTTTGATGCTATGTCCGTTTACTGTTTGTAGGCGTATGTAACTCTCTAAGGATATTCCCATTTAGAGGACCATTAACATACCTGTTGTAATCAATCACTCAGATTATCCAACACAGGTGATAGTTAAATTGTGTATTTTCTGTTGTATTTTCTTTGTTGTATTAACTGGTAAAAGGCAAGTTTTATTAATATTCCTTTAAGAATCTGACTGGTTTTCTACAGTATTACTCATTGCTGGCTGTACTGTCAATGCTAGAATCTTATGGCCTGTTCCTACGAACGCGGGCTTGCTTCACTCTTGATCGACCTATTGAGGGGAGGGCAAATTGCTCCACTCTTTTACTGCGTGGGAACGGGGCTAGCCCCAGCTTGATCAAGCCCCTCATGAGAGGTGGGGTAAGGACAGCTAAGCCCGGGTAAATGTTGACAAATGTAAATAAACAATTTCCTTGGGGTGTAAGGATACGATGGATCTTATCAGTTGTGGTTTCTGACGCTTGCTTATTTCAGTATCGACATAAATTGTGTTGTATCTTCTAAAATTGGTTGAGTGTACAAAGGACCAATGCAGTGAAAATGAAGGAATTATGTAAGGCATAGTTGAGTAGTACACAGTGTAGCTTCCCCCGTATATCCGCATACATATCGCGAATGCAAGTATACAGCCTACCATGCCCAGTTGGTACGCACATATAGCGTTCCACATAATACACTCTCAAACTCAAACCACAGTTCATAAACCATTATTCGAAATTGCGGAAATAAAATTCAGGGATCAACTTTACAGCAAAAGGATATTAAACAACGAAGAGTCTTCTGTTCAAACTTACGTCTTGTTACACAAAAATCACGAAAACACCGATGCACTACATATATGACGGCTCAACGATTTTTTTTAAAACAAATGTAATATATATTGAATTTCACCGAAAATTAACAAAGAAATTAATCTGTATTGAAACGCGGTAATGTTGTGATTACTGCAGGAGCTGTATGGAGCGTGGGTTATGTCGCAATCTGCATTTGCGTAGATGGTGTCACGTTCAAGTATATTTAATATATCCATCCTAAACGATTAAAAAAACGTTTCTCTGTCAAATGCATATTTGGAAAATTATTCGTTTTTTTAAGGTAACGTCTATTGCTACCAGACAATTCTGTTGTTTAACCGGTGGGTAGCGGCGGAATTATCGGATTTTGGCAGGCCGGCAAGTTTTCGTTTCACGTCATTCAGACTATGGTCCGAATAAACAACAACAAAAAACACAACACAAAATAACGGTGAACGAAAGATATGACGTGATACACTTGTAAGATTTCCCGTGACCATCGTTTGGGTTAGCACTAATTTCCCGCCAATTTGTAAAGTGTAAGAAATGAATTATAATCGCTGCTTAGGAGTCATTATGTACCATATTTTCTTACATCTGATCATAAGGGGATGTACAAAATACTTTTTCGTCAAATAGTTATGCGTAGGCCTACCAGGTGAGATGAATGTATATTTAGCCAGCATGAATTGATTTAGTAACAAAGGTGGAGTGTTCTAGACCTACAAAGCCTAGTCAAATGTTCGTAAAAGCACACCAAACGTTCACTACGAATACTGCAAACTCTGCATTAGAAAATAATAACAGGAAATGTGCCACCGTAAAGCGTTTAGTCTTCACGCCATAACTTCTTTGATGCAATACTAGCAAAATACACTGCAGTAAAATTTCTTGTTGGCAACTTAACAAGAAAAGTTTTTACATCAATGTCAAGTCACATGGTATGTGTATAAAACAGGTGCAGACATCGAGTTCCAACAAAACTATTTGCAGCATGTCTCGAGCCCAACCCATCCATTTTGTGTTAGGGGTTAAACATTTCTTTTGGGTAAAGTGTGCAAACAGTTTTTTCCAGAGTTGTTGGAACAATTGTATGCACACATAGTCGGCATATCTGCTAGAATAATATTATTATTATATTTAGGTTTTCCATTTTATTTGATTTCATTTTGGAAACTATGAAAGATTTTTTTAACTTGAAGGTTTTTTTTACTTAACCCCCGCGACAATTCGTACCACTCAAAATATTGCTCTTCAGATACGAACAATGATTTCCCTGCCCAGTGCATTGACTTTTTCAACGTAAAAACGTAAACGTTGGCTGTATCGGGAAAGCCCCTGTAGAAAATAGCGTGTGTGCGCTGCTTAGATGATATATGCACGTGTTGAAAAGACTCACTGCATAGCTGCAGATCGCTGCTCGTATTCTCTATTGCAATATCCTGGTTCGGACGTTTTCCAAGGTATTCCAAGCCTGCCGCTATGCCTGGAGCCTCGTTGAAACGCGGGTTCAAATTGCAGGGCTTATCTGCGGTTACAATTTTAGCTCTACCTATGCATGCTTGAAGCAAGCCCGTGTTCGTGGGAACAGCCTATTAAAGCAGTATAGGCCTAGTATTGTTCTCCTGTACATTGAAGTTGAAGGGTGTGAAGACTCTCGCAAAAAGAAACGTCTAATGCCGGTAATCTGACCTATTTTCGAATGAGGTGTAACAGAAGTGTTAGACACCACCATCGATCCCAGAAAATACACACACAGCTTGCTACCATCGGTAATTAGACACTAGTGTACAGTCAGTACATACAGCTGCGGTCAATACCGTCAGCACAGTGTACAAACAATACAGCGATGGACATCTCAGGTCCAGCTAAAGATAACAAGGTATCACGTTTCATTACTGTACTGTCTGCATTTTGTAGTGACACAAACAACACGTCACTTGCAAGCAACGGAAAGTTAACTTTTTCAGATGGCCGCACACGGTTTGGGGCTAGTCTTCAATGCCTTTAGAGTGATAAATTCATCTTTGTTTAAAGTGATATATGAATCAAGTTTGTGTATCCCAATTTGTTGCTGGTTGCTTACAAAATATTTCAAGTGCGAAGCTCTTGCTAATTTTGGCTAGGCTTAAGAAAAGTATAGCCAGCAAATGGATATCATTTTCTATGGAAATCTTTTTTTTCAGGTTCTGGTAAACTCAAGGGGTAGAAAAAGGTCTAAGCCAGGATACGCTTATGTGTTTCCAACATGAAATCAGCTTTATTCATTGCACGATGTCATCTTTTAACATTTTTGCTAAGAAATTTGTGACTTGATCCATTTGATGACAGTTTGTATAACACAATCATACAAGTGGTTACTGTTTGTGAGTTTTTGCAAACGATAATAACTATTACCACAGCCGATTATAATGTTGATACCTTATGTATTACATAGCTCCCAACCCTTGAGAAGGCAAATGCTGGTCCATGCCACGAATAGCCGTCCTGGGGGAAGGGTATAAGGGGAGGGGGTGATGCCTACATGTAAAATGGTGGCACTTAGAAAGGCTTTTGTCACCCAATATTTTCTGAGAAATATGCTTTTTTTTGTGTGTAACATCAATAAATTGAATAGTAGGTGATAATTCATTCTTTCCCATGGCATGAAAATGTTCGCTGCTCGCCCCAATGAAAAGAAATATAGGCTAATTTGAGGTTCAAATGATGCTGTAAAGGAGGTTTTATACTCTATTATGCTAAATGCTAAAGAAATGATGGTTGCTAAGTCAAAATTTGATGCAATTTTTTTAGGTATACTTGACAATTACAATGCAGGTTTTTCGGACGCTTGCGCGGGTCAGCGGGTTTGGGTGTTAGAATGCGGGTCCAACCCGCGAAATGCAGGTCAGTTGGGAGCTCTGGTAATAATGCATGATTTGGCGATATCAGCACAACACAAGTAGGCCTAGACCCAACTAGTTAAGACCTTTAGAGCTAGTCATAGCCTATGCTATGAACTTGGATAACATACATGTAACTTGCATTGGATGTAGTCAGTATTGCGAAGTTCGGAACACTGCAAAGTTCGGACACCCCTAAGAAATACACGATTTCACCATGACAACCTACAGCAAGTGTCAATTTCACGAAAAACAAATGACCCCACCATATCAAGTATATTTTTACAAAGTGGCTATTCTTACGACGAGTCGTAAGAATAATTTCCGACCATGGGTAACAATAATTT
>JAIPMN010014682.1:11781-22243 GCA_020650975.1 Apostichopus californicus
GTCGCCCCCCCAGTCGCCCCCCCACTGGGAATTTGGGTGTCGAAAAAAAATGTGCGAAAATATATCATTGGTCTGAATGGTCTCGAATCTCCATGATGAGGTTTCTAGGCACTGGAATGCCAAAGAAGATGTTAAAAGGTAAAAAATGCTGACATCATACAGGTTTCTCACATCATTGCTCGCGTCATTGCCTCGATACTCTGTTACATTTTCAATCGGATTTTCACTTCTGGGACGTACCCTGATGCTCTTAAAACCGCTCAAAAAAACAAATTTTCAAGAAAGGAGACAATACTATCGCTGAGAACTACTGGCCAATCAGTCTATACATAGGCGTAGGAGCCCAATTTGATTGGGGGAGAGGGGGGGGTGGTGCTGTAACGACTTGCCCGAAAAATATAACCAAAATTTTTCGCGCGCTTCGCGCGCGTTCAACATGTTAATGTACATATCATAAAGGCATGCATCGGTTATTACATCGCATGCCAATTACAAACAATCATTTGCCGTGTTATTACCCTTCCATTAAGTTAGAATTTCGGGGGAAGTCGTTACAATAATGATAATATAAGTTTAACCATTCAAAAACACATTGCAATTGATTTTTCTTTATGTAGGTGCCCGAAAAATTCTCAGCATATTGGCCGAATTTTCCCAAAAAATATTTGGTTGGGGGCTGCAGCCCCCAACCAAATATTTTTTTTAAGGATGTTGAGAAAACTTTAGAGCAGCTTACATTACCTGGGAAGTGTCATTTCCAACGATCTAGGAGGCCATTTTAGCTAAAAAATTCGGTACGCTGCGCGCCAACCCATGGTGGCGCTCCGCTTAGATAGTAACAAGACGCCCTCCCAAGAAATGGTCAAGCCCCCCCAGCGCCCCCCCACTGAAAAAATCCTGGCTACGCCACTGGGGGCAACTACAAGTTAACATAACCTGAACTAATAAAACACGAACAAATAAATTGAATTTTGTACTACCAAATAATTTAATACAAGGTGATAAATTAATACTTCACCAATAGGCAATAAATCACTAACGAAGTTAATGATAGAAATAAATCAACTGCCCAACATACACCTTAACATGTTCCCTATAGTACCAATATTTAATTAATAACATTGCAAATCCACATAAATCTCAGCTTATAATTTACATAAATAATAATGAGACGTACCTGCGAAATCCGTGGCCAATACGTAGGCGTTGCCTCGGGGGAAATTCAACCCGAATCGAAGCCATCCCCGAGCCACAAATACAAGAATAATCCCGCAGGGTGACGCGATAATATCGTCCGACGAAAACACGCTGTTCCCAAACTTTTAGTGGGTTTAGAGTAATAATTTAAATGGATTCAGACAAACGGGGAAATACGCCCACAATATTATAAGAAAAAGGATTAGGACTTGCTTAAACTATCAAGAACATTTAACTTACTTAACGAACTGGCCAACGGACCTCACTGGGCAGCGACTAACACCAAAAACATAACACACTCTTGGAAACCAAAATTGCAACAAGTGCCCTAACTTAATACAAATACTGACTCGAAACCGCGGATCTTCGCGTGGCTCGAACATTCCACATAGCTACGAAGGAACCAAACTTTTGTCACTGAAAGGGAGACGGAAACAAAGGAATAAAATAGCATGTGAAACTACAACAATTCGATCACTATATACATATAAAAGATATTAGATCAAACAGACCCCCACATAACAAAACAATACACACAAACAGTACTACTCCAGCAGTGATGCCACCTATGTACGGAGGCGTTTACGTGACGCTCCTCCGGGCGTCACACCATCGCTGGTTGGATCATAACTGTTAAATATCTCGTACGTTTTCATGTTAGGGCCTCTGTATTCAGGGTCAATGTATAACATTAGCAGTAGCGTGCGCAAGAGGAATGCCCGCTCCCCCATCTTCAGTCGAGGAAGGGTAAATGGTTTAGTTTTTTTTTTTGCATTAACAGGGGTAGAATTAGACAACTGTTTACACCATTTTTTGCATTTACATAACCATAATGTTAGAATCGGTTTTTATAGATCACTAAACCGATCTCTCGTTATCCTAGGCTTGATACTTGGCCGGAAAAAACGAGGATGTCCAGCGTTTTAACAAAGGTAGCTGTACGAAATATGTACTGTGTAAGGCATGTCTACCGTTTTCGACCGTTTCTGACCGTTTTTGGTATGGGTAATGAATCTCAACCAGAGGGAGTATACATGTTTTAATTTATGATTATATGAATATTAATTCAGTACATGAGAACAAATATTTTCAAACTTAACCCCCCCCCCCCCCCTCACACACACAAAATTTAAATTTTAGGTACATCGCTACTCACCAACCCTAGGAAGGAAATCTCGTGTCAAACTGTACGAACTAATCTGTGTCTGTCTGCTGATCGATTGCACTAAATAAATGAGTAAGAAATAAACGAGAAATTAAGTTTTTGTGTAATTTATTTAAATTAGTAGAGGAACACAACGGTGTACTGAAGCATACAGGGGACAACCTGTTCACGGGGGTGCCGGGGTACACAACGGTGTACTAAAGCAAACAGGGGGCAACCTGTTCACGGGGTGCCGGGTTACACAACGGTGTACTGAAGCATACAGGGGGAAACCTGTTCACGGGGTGCCGGGGTACACAACGGTGTACTAAAGCAAACAGGGGGCAACCTGTTCACGGGGTGCCGGGGTACACAACGGTGTACTGAAGCATACAGGGGACAACCTGTTCACGTGGTGCCGGGGTACACAACGGTGCACTGAAGCGTACAGGGGGAAACCTGTTCACGGGGGTGCCGGGTTACACAACGGTGTACTGAAGCGTACAGGGGGCAACCTGTTCACGGGGGTGCCGAGGTACACAACGGTGTACTGGAGCATACAGGGGGCAACCTGTTCACGGGGTGCCGGGTTACACAACGGTGTACTGAAGCATACAGGGGGCAACCTGTTCACGGGGGTGCCGGGGTACACAAGGGTGTACTGAAGCATACAGGGGGCAACAGGTTCACGGGGTGCCGGGGTACACAACGGTGTACTGGAGCATACAGGGGGCAACCTGTTCACGGGGTGCCGGGATACACAACGGTGTACTGAAGCATACAGGGGGCAACCTGTTCACGGGGTGCCGGGGTACACAAGGGTGTACTGAAGCATACAGGGGGAAACCTGTTCACGGGGGTGTACTGGGTACTGGGTACTCATCAGATCAGTACAGAAAAGACTACTTTTTAAGACAAAGTCGCCCAGGAAAGAACCTGGGCACGAAAACCAAACTACCGAACGGCTGATGCGCTCTCAACCCCAGTCCCCTTGCGTCGGGACTGTGACTGTGTGATCAGAAAAGCCTATACTCATACAATAACATATATATAGGACTTGTACAAGAGAGAAAACCATGCCCTTTTAGTTCTCTCATCCTGCCTATACTGTCACCAATCAACTGACAGCAATATGTATCACAAAATTAGCTTAATATAAGTTAAACATCCATTAAGATGATTATTTCAACTATTTGGTTAGGTTAACTACTACATTTATGATAAATGTTACACAATTCTATAATAGCATACATTCAGCTTTAACAAATTATCCGGCATAAGATATGTTTAACTCATTAAAAAATTTAATAATAGCATTCGTCTTAAGACGAATGCTATTTTGTGATTCGTTCTTTTCTAACTTTACGTCATATTAAAATATACATTCTAAGTTCGTCGCGTAATATCATGATGCACAAAAGATAACTTATGATTATATTCCGTGAGGGTTCACGTTTTACAATTATGTATGTATGTATATGTGATCTTCCCGCAAGCAGGAACTCGCGAAAGAAGCCATGGAGGCTTATAGACTCGCAAGCTGACCGAAGCCAATCTCTTGGCACACATCCATTTAACGTCCATGTCGGGAAGTTGTTATTGAACAACACCCTTGCCAGACGACACACATTGCTGTCGGCGGGGAATCGAACCGGGGAACCGGGGATTATGCAAATTTATGCATTTATGCAAATTGGCAGATTCCCGTAGACACAAATTCTACACATGATCTTACTTCTTTATGCCAGAGGACCGAAAAGCGATTGCTTTCGATTTTTAAGAAAAGTCACACAGGAAAGAACCTGGGCACCAAATAAAGAACCGACTGATCCGTTCTCAACCACAGTCCCCTTGCGTCAAAACTGTGACTGTGTGATCATCGCCACGGGTGTATCCCGATTCCACCTAGAACATAATAATACTTTTAAGAAAAGTCAACAGGCAAAGAACTTGTGCACCAAACAAAGAACCGACTAATCCGCTCTCAACCCCAGTCCCCTTGTGTCAAGTGTACTGTGACTGTGTGATCATCGTCAGGTGTGTATCACGAAGGAGAACAGAAGGAGAACACGATGCTACACATGATGCTTGCTGTACTGCGTTCAAAATAAAAAAGGACTCTATTTTCCCAATTACACTCTAATTTCAAATCTTTTTTTTAAAAAACGAACCGAGCAAAGCGCAGTAAAGAAAATTAGTCCTACCTTTAGATATACGTATTATAATGGGTTCATCAAAATTTAAAAAGGCATAGGTGCCAATTCGGAAAATCGATTTTTCTGCATGAAATTTTTAGGTAAAACTTTAAGGTTTTTTATTGCCCTCTAATTTTTTCGAAACATTTAATGATATTGGATCTTCCCAAATGTAATTTTGTTATATAGAACGTGGTAAAATCTTTAAATTGATGATTGGCTTGAACAGCTTGTACATCGCATTGCAAGGATATTGTGTATTTTTGGCAAATTTGGCAAAACTTAATTCTTTGTATAACTTTTGAATTCCGAGTTAAAAGACGAAATTTATATCAATTAATAACTTGAACATTCTGCAAAACATATATAAATTTCAGTAAAATCCATTTAGTGGTGACCTAATTATTAGTATTTTTATCTTTAATGAACGCCCTGGCCAGTTTAAAGTTTTGGGGCGGGCTTCATATCAAACAAATAATAACTCCATTGACTTAGTGTGCAGTGCTATACTTTACACAGTTAAGCCACATGAATCCTAAATTTGGGGGTAGAGAAGCTGACACTAAGCGGCCAATTTTACAGTCATTTTTATGTAAAATTATTTAAAAGTCATCCTTTTCAACTCGAAAAAGTGTTTTCTTTAAATAGGACTTGACTTCATGGACCGTTGATATCTTTTCTTTAAATTTGGACAACAAAACTATGAAAGTTGAAGTATGTAGTACCAGTTAAAGTTTGAGACACCAGAGTATCACATCTGATTTGAAATTTAGTCTTTGGTTGAGCTCGAATATACGTGATTTGTACTTTGGAGAACTATTTTAACTTTGAAAACCTTGTATGTGAAGATTTCTAGTAAAAAATCAAGTTATTTTTGGGGGTTTACATCCAAAATATATATTTTGATGGACTCTTGTTGCAAATCGACCTAAGTAAAGACCAAATGTACTGATCAGATTTCATGTACCTGCAGATAGCTTTTTTACAGTAGCATGCACTTTCAACGTGCAAGATTTCGTTCTAACCAATTTATGAAAATGGGCTTATTTTCACCGAAAGTTGTCTTTTCAAATACTTTAAACACTGAAGGTGACATAAAACGATAGTCGAATCTCACACTGTATACATTTTTGAAGCATGCTGGATGGATTAGGGCCCAAAGCTTTTTCGTGGTCCCTTTGTATTCATTTGTATTCATTGTATTCATTTAAAAAGTGTCGGTGTAGTGGTCATAAGACGCATTATGGTACTCTTCTTCATTGTCTTTAGAGTTCATATGACCCATTGGTTAGGTGATCCAAGGCGTGCTGGTTATGATTAGGGCCCAAATGCTTTTTATTCGTTGTCCCGTTACACTCACTTAAGAAGTGATGATATTGGGTGTCATTTAAATTGGTCAAGTACTCTTTGGACCGAGTAAGACGCAATATGGTACTCTTTTACATTGTCATTAGAGTTCATGTTACCCATCGGAATGGTGATCCTAGGCGTGCTGAATGGATTAGGGCCCAATGCTTTTTCGTGGTCCCGTTACATTCATGTAAAAAGTTATGATGTAGTGGTCATTGAAATTGGTCAAGCACTCTTTGGACCGGGCAAGACGCATTATGGTACTCTTCTACATTGTCATTATAATTCATTTGACCCATTGGTTAGGTGGTCCAAGGGGTGCTGGATGTATTAGGGCCCAAAGCTTTTGCGTTGTCCTTTTGTGTTCAGTTCATTTGAGAAGTGATGATATAATGGTCATTTGATTTGGTGAAGCTCTCTTTCCACCGGGCACGACGCATTATGGTACTCTTCTACTTTGTCCTTAGAATTCATATGACCCATTTTTTAGGTGGTCTAATGCGTGCTGGATTGATTAGGGCCCAAAGCTTTTTCGTTGTCCCTTTGTGTTCATTTAAGAAGTGACGGTGTAATGGTCATTTGAATTGGTCAATCACTCTTTGGACCGGGTAAGACGAAACGTGGTACTCTTCTACATTGTTAGCCAGAGTTCATGTTAACCATCGTTTTGGTGATCCAAGGCGTGCTGGATGGATTAGGGCCCAAAGCTTTTTCGTTGTCCCTTTGTGTTCATTTAAGAAGTGACGGTGTAATGGTCATTTGAATTGGTCAATCACTCTTTGGACCGGGTAAGACGAAACGTGGTACTCTTCTACATTGTTAGCCAGAGTTCATGTTAACCATCGTTTTGTTGATCCAAGGCGTGCTGGATGGATTAGGGCCCAAAGCTTTTTCGTGGTCCTGTTACATTACTTTAAGAAATTATGATGTAGTGGTCATTTAAATTGGTCAAGCACTCTTTGGACCGGGCACGACGCATTATGGTACACTTTTACATTGTCCTTAGAGTTCATGTTACCCATCGGATTGGTGATGCAAGGCGTGCTGGAGGGATTATGGTCCAATGCTTTTTCGTGGTCCCGTTCATAATTTAAGAAGTTATGATGTAGTGGTCATTTAAATTAATCAAGCACTCTTTAGACCGGGCCAGACGCATTATGGTATTCTTCTACATTGCCTTTAGAGTTCATATGACCCATTGTTTAGGTGGTACAAGGCGTGCTGGACGGATTAGGGCCCAAAGCTTTTCCGTTGTCCTTTTGTGTTCATTTAAGAAGGAACGTTGTAATGGTCATTTGAATTAGTCAATCACTCTTTGGATCGGGTAAGACGCATCATGGTGCTCTTCTACATTGTCATTAGTGCTCATTTGAGCCATTGGTTACCGTAGGTGGTCCAAGGCGTGCTGGTCTTGATTAGGGCCAACTCTTTTTTTTGTCACGGGTCACGTTACATTCATTTAAGAAGTGACGATGTAATGGTCATTGGAATAGTCAAGCACCATTTGGACCGGGCAAGACGCATTATAGTACTCTTCTACATTGTCCTGATAATTAAATGACCCATTGGTTAGGTGGTCCAGGTCGTGCTGGTCTTGATTATAGCCCAAAGCTTTTCGTGGTCCCTTTATATTTATTTAAGAAGTGACGGTGAAACGGTCATTTGAGTGGTGAAGCACTCTTTGGACCGGGCAAAACGCATTATGGTACTCTTTTATATTGTCATTAGAATTCATATGACCCATTGGTTAGGTGGACCAAGGTGTGCTGAATGGATTAGGCCCAACCTTTTCCTTTTGTTGTCTGTTTGTATTCATTTAAGAAGTGACGGTGTAAAGGTCATGTGAATTGGTCAAGCACTCTTTGCACCGGGCAATACGCATTATGTTGGTTAGGTGGACCAAGGCCTGATGGTTTTGATTTGGGCCAAAACATTTCCATGGTCCGGTTTCATTCATTTAAGAAGTGATGGTGTAGTGGTCATTTGAATTGGTCAAGTATTATTTGGACCGGGCAAAACGCATTGTGAGAGTTTCTAAATCGTCCTTAGAGTTCATATGACCCATAGATAAACCTCTTTTATTATCTGTTTGCCATAGGTATATTACGTCGATAGCATTGTCGAACAAGTACTGAATAGGTAGCAGTTACTCATTCGCGAATGTCGAACGAGGAACGCTGAATAAGTAACTAACTTCACAGCGGTGTCTCCGAGGTCTGATACTCCGAGGTCTGATACACATCATACATAAATTGTATTGTTGACTGCGTTGGAAGTAGTACAGTGTGAACAGTGTAAATTACAAAGCATTACCATCACCTAGGTTAATAAGTAATGTTAGGGAACATTTTTGTTTTATACTAACCTGTAACACTTAGCTGCAAAATGTTGTCTTCAATCGCCGCTAGAATAACTAGCACCGGTCACTGCTCCGCAAAGGTGATGTATTCCCTCACTCCATCCTATTCCTAGCCTGCCTATTCCTAGTACTAGTACACTAGTTATAATGTACAGTAACTTAGTGTAAGTGAGGACTAACGTTACACTTACTAACTTACAGTAGACCTACTGTAGCTTAGGCCCTAGGTGTAACATGAACAAGTTTGGCAAGCTAAATGTACTCCTTCTGCTAATTTGTGAAAAAAATCCTTTCAACTTCCCCAGATTTTTGCAAAGATGAGGTCATTTGTTACAAATTACTACTAGGATATTCTTAAACTTAGCTATATTAAACTAACTTTTAAAGGCATTGAAGACTTGCCCCAAACCACGTGCTGCGCTCTGAAAAAGTTAACTTTCCGTTGCTTGCAAGTGAAGTTTTCTTCTTGTCGCTACAAAATGCAGACAGTAATGAAACGTGATACCTTGTTATCTTTTATCTAGACCTGAGATGTCCATTGCTATGTATTGACTGTACACTAGTGTCTAATTACCGATGGTAGCAAGCTGTGTGTGTATTCTGGGATCGAGGGTGGTGTCTAACACTTCTGTTACACCTCATTCAAAACTAGGTCAGATTACCGGCATGAGACGCTTCTTTGTGCGCGAGTCTTCACACCCTTTAAAGGTTAAAGTTTAAACTGATATGTTTCTTATGTTACTCAGTGGTAGATCATAGAATATCCATGAAAACATTATTACATTTTTAAATAAGCACAATACAGTAAAGTTTGTAATTTTGCGTGTTCCCTAAATTCGAGTACTGTGTTATAAATATGTAGCTGCATGGACAGACACTCCTAGTTGTTGTTTTTGTCAGTCAAATTGTAACCACTTTTTCAATTTACTGCATTTGAATTTACTGTATACCATCATACTTGTATTGCCTAGATTCACCTAAGTAGTGAATACCAAACCTCAGTTGTCATCTGACAATACCATGAACCATTGCATGGTACCATTACTTAGTATATGGTAGGGCTGTGTCATTCCGTTTAATTCACTAACGGTTAACCGTTCCTATTAACCGAACGGTTAACGTTTAAACGTAACCCGTGTTGTTGCCTCAAAATAAGAGCCGAAAATCAGAGTTATATAGCTCAGATTATAATTCCGAAAGAGCGCCACCACTTTTGATGCGGAAGTACATTCTCAAAATTGCGCTGCAAGTATCGTTTTTTTCGTAAGGTGTATTTGTATCAATGTGTATCAATAATTTGGTTGTATTTGCTTAGTTTTGACGATTGTTATATTAAAAAAAGACGAATCGCACGTTTTCATGAAATTTTTACAGATATTTGTTTCTCTTTTCAGTTCATCGGTAACTGTTACAGAGATTTTTGAAGCAATTTCTTCGTCAATTGCGTAGCCCCTACTGTAAAAGCGTGGGCATTTGTATGGCAGTTCTAAGCCTAATATTACTAGGCCTACTTAATATTGGTATTGTGTATTGAAGTTCGCGATCATATGGAGTGTTAGACTAAAAGGCTTTCACCAGCTAGGCCAAGGTTAGGAAAGTCTGTTGTTAGGAAGCGATTACTACAGGAGTGTACGGTAGTGGGGCTAGGCCTACGCAATTACAAGTAGCCTACAACAATGGCTCCCAAATATATTGAATTTGTGCACTGTGGCGGGATAGGCAGGGGTGGACGCCGCCCCCCGGAAAATTTGGCATGTCTGGCGATAAAAATTCGCAGCTGTGGATGCAAAATACTGACAACTTTTTTAATTTAAATTGTAACGAAACTGATGAAAATTTTGAAATGACAAGCTAGAGTAGCCATATTATTTTATAAAATGAAGAGATTTAATCTGTCTTTCAATCTTTGAAAAGTTTAACTTACAAAACTTGCGATATATGAAACAAACAACGTTCGGCAAAGCACCGTTTCTAGACTGCCTAACAATGAAAAGCTTGCACTATACGTACATCAATTTACAACTGCAGTGTTTAACCCCACTTAAATACTACGGTAGGCTACATTTTCCAAGGTACCTTGCCAAACAACTGTGAGCTCATCCCCTGTCTAACACCTGCTTGTTAACATTTTTTGGCATGTTGCCAAGGAACGTGTCATGGTCTAGAATTAATAAGGGCAGTCAGTAAAGGGTCGGTAAAGTTATGCGAATTATTATC